>JAGXCT010037254.1:0-57319 GCA_022495035.1 Philopotamus ludificatus | reverse complement strand
CAGACCGTCTATTAAATACGAATTGGCCCTAGCCTTGTCTGATTATTATTGTTACAGTCCTAGCATCAGGGTTGGGACGAACGTGTCTCTGCTGGAGATCGCATAGTGTCCTCGAGGTGGCAAAGACCCGCATCAGGGTTAGAAGGCCACTTATGTATGTATAATTGTGGCTTAAGAGGAGTGGAAAAAATGTATTGTTTAAATATTATAAATCGTTTAGTAGTTGCGATAAATAAATCATGAGATTTTCCGAAATGTTTTAGAGCTAATATTGATATTTTCCATATTTTCAATACAATGTTACATTTGAATCGTGTGAAAAATTCAAGGCTAAACAACCGAGTCGCTGATTTCATCGCCGTAATTCGTTTTACAATTTTCACATAGCATTCACGTGATTTATCGATTTCAGAAGCGAACAATTAGTTTTTCATGACCTCGCCACGCATGGGCATCGATTGGAAAAAATCATAAAATATACATAGAGCGCGCGAACCGGGTTGAATTAGGATGAGAAGATTATTTCAAAAACGTATAAATACAGAGGGGCATATAACTCAGAAACAAGTGTATTTTATTCCATTTAGCAAATTTTCAAGTGGGCGAAATGACGGCATTGCAAATTCAAGCCAAGATCGTGATGATTTATTCGTCTACACTACTCGTAGCGCATATTTAATTTTTGCGCACACACTCTTAACACTTTATATAGTTTTCGCACACAAGTCCATCTTATTAATTTTTATATTTAAAGAATTCAAAGACATGACTACGATAACACAATGACATTTAGCCGGCCGTTTTATGGCGTCACTTTCGCTAATGGCATTTGCGTGATGCATACACATGTTTGACATTTCGACAGGTTCGCGCGAAAAAAAAGGAAATAAAATTCGGCTTGTTTTAATATGCCGAATTCAGTTCATGGGTGAGTGTAGTGCAAATGTGCACTGCGAATTAATTGAATTTCTCAATGCCGGATTTTAATATTTGCAAAACGCAATTATATAGAACGTGTATGGGTGATTGTGCCGTAATGCCGCATTGATAGTATCTACCGGTGGTATTGAAGGAAGTGAACGTAATTTGATTATTTATAGAGCGAATTAAATGCATAAATAATGGCAAAAAAAAACTAATTTTGCAAGTGACATATGAATTGAAGATGTGATTGATGCGAACCAAATGACATTGACATTAATGTCCTAAAAAAATGCAATATATATAAATGGAATTGAATGCATATTAATGAATGCGAAGAATGCGCTCATTGAGATTAACGTGAAAAACAAACACAATTTTCTATAGAATGCGATAAGAGATAATATTAGATACACATTCCATATCAGCCATATGAGAACACATTTGAATAATATCATTAACGAATTGAACTATATCGCATATTTTCCAATGTCAAATTAGTAAATCAACAGTACATCTATGTATGTTTATAAAAATCATTAGCTTAAAATAACAAACGTTGGGAGCGGTCAGTACTTGGCTTGGTAATCACCAGAGGAGACTGCATGGCGCTGGTCCACAGATACGTGAGCTGATGACCTTAATTTATAACAACAAAAAACCTTGTCCAGATATCGTTTAGTAGTGCAAATGGCAAGGATGTCTAATAAATAATTAGACAAAAATATATACGTAAAATTATTAAAACGATATTGAAGCCGAAATTCTAAATATTCTTTTAATGGCTGTTTATTTACATTGTAAATGAATAAAAATGACACAAATCGAGGGCGAACGTAGACGTTAATTATGATTGTGAAAAACCATTGTCTTTTCATGTAGATAATGTTGAATAAATAATTTCACACTAGTTCGTATATAAGAATAATTATATTTTCTGAGAGATGCTGTAGATTTTTTACAGACATTGTATATACATTACAATATATTCAAAGACCCATTACAATATAACACGATAAGATTTTCTATGATGTGATAATTGTAAGCCTCGCACTAATCTTCTGGCAAACGTCATAGAGAATTTTCCGATCAACTATCCGAGTACTAAACTTAGTATTAATATGAATACATCATACTTGGACCAAAGTATCGCCTTCTGCAGACTTACACGGAGGAAAAAGTAAAAGGTAAATATTGGTTGTGAAGAAAAAAGCAGTCGTCGCTCTGCAATATTTGTAACTGGAACGGATTGAGAGCTCGTCAAAAACAGACAATTGTTTGGAGAAAAAACAAGGATGTCCGAAAACGGATAAGGCACTTGGAGAAGATGAAACGATTTGTCTGGATAAGCGATTGAATGAACCGCGTCGTCCGAAGAGGGTCTCTCAGATATCCCTAGGATTTCAAGTCAAGATATTGAAGAAATCTTCATCAACATCTTTTTTTTTAAATGCATTATTATTATTAAGAATAAAAATAGTTACTCATGCTTAATAATTTGCATTTTTTAACTAATCTATAAGACGCGTAATCGACAACGCTTTCGGCGATCTCTAGCCGCACGTGTCAATCGGACATTACACTCGTACTCGGCACATTGCACCGGATGCGAGCGAGAAAAAACAACGCGCGCGTGGCAACAGCAGCAAATACTGTTCTTTATATTTTTTTTCTCAATTAGAGGCTGATTGTTTGTATCAAGTTGTTTAAAATGACAGTGATGCTGTTAAATAAAGGGAATTCTTAAGTGGGATATGTTTAGTATAGTAACTGATTATTGGGATTTCAGATTCACTGATCATCTTCTTCACGAGGAGCGGAAGCTTCGAAAAAAAAGGATCAACCTTGCTTAAGATAGAGACAGTAATGGAAAAAAGACATATATACGGACACTAGTTAGAAAAAAAATATTAAAACTTATAGACTGAGGAGTATTTGAAATAAAAATAAATCTAGTCGACATTCTTTCGCATTCCAGGAAGACGTAAGCATCACCTCTGTAAAAAATCGATTATAGCAATTATTCATACCAATTCATGTTTACATTCCCGTCATATATTTGCTCACGTTTGGCACAATAAAAACCTCAAACAGCGTGTTTTCCCTGTTGGCGGAGATGCGGTAATGGCGCTGGCTAATCGCACGCCGAGCAGCACTTGCGGTTATGCCAATGCATACAACGTTGCGTTCGGTAGACGTTGCCAAACGTTCATGATTTTGGCATTCTTTATCTCTGGCAAACCAGTTTGTTGTTACGTCGGGCCGCGGGAGTCTGCGCGCAAAAAGTGCAATCGAAGCGAAAGAAAGGCGACCAACGAGCGGCACGCGAGCCGCCTCCGGCCGACGCGGCTCGCCGGTGCGCGACCGCTGCCCATTCTGCCCCATATTCCAATTCCGAACCAATTACGCCACTGGAACAAAATGATGACTAAAGCTGGCCACTCGGTGCCATATGATCCGTATGATCCAGATGTTAAAGCGAAAAAATAAAAATGGCCACGGACAGTGCTGCGGATTGATGCATCGGGGACAATCTGCAATATCGTTTGTTTCGATTAATAATAATCATAACTATGAGGTTTGAGAAAAAAAATATGCAAATTTATACTTTATTTGGTATACTACTTATTTATTTAGTATCAAAAAGTGTTCACATGTCCATGTGTGCGCAACGATTTTTTACTGGTGAAAAAAAATGTGGAAAGATTTTTTTGCCAAAAAGAACACCGCAAAGATGCTTTAACTTCTGTATTAATCGGTCATGCGACATCTTACTATTCCCGGAGATGATAAAAAAAGTGAAAGAACGACGTTTTTGCCAAAATCGAGAAGATGGCGATATCCTTTAAGGAACTAAACGCTCTAATATTAAAAAAAAATATATATCGAGAAAATCAATCAATCAAGTATAACGAAGAAATCGGGACTGCATATTTTAAATGACCCTGTTATATTATTGGTTTTTATTATTTTTTGTTGTCAACCGAAATAGTTAAATTGATATTTATGAAATATGTAATTTGACAATAAAAATTTACGTTCTAGGAGAGAGCGCTTTCGAAGGTATTGTCGAACTCTTCGAGCAGAGAGCGTTATAGGAGGTTTACTGTTTAATGATAAAAAAATCATGAAAATATAAATGATATTCACTGTTAGAAGCTAAGTTTTTATTTAAAAGGCTTTTAAAATAAGTTCTAATTATAAAATATAGCAAAAAACATATATTTCCATAAAAAGGGAGATTACTGTCGTAAAATCATAGAAAAAAAAATACATTGCAAGATTATTTAAAAAATAGTGTTTGTAAAGTTTAGAAGAGAGTTCTAAGACACAATATTTAATCCGGAAGTATCACAATTACAAATAAATACACAACCATCCCTCAATTTGCGCGGTTTTAAAAACCCCTTTATTTAAAATACAAAGAGCAATGCAATTTTTCTACAATTTAAGTAATTGTTTGTTTAATGTGTTCAATTCCAACGATACTGGATTACACTGGAAGAAAATCCCCAAGATGATTTATTTATCTAAATCTAAAAAACTGCTAGTGGTTTCAAGAAAGCAAAAAGTAGAGAGAAGATATTATAATGCAAAAATGGATCTGGTGATCGAATTATAAAATCATTACTGATCAATCGACCTCTCAAGCTAAGATCATTGAAGGGTATAAACATTAAAGTTTTTTTACGCGGTTTTTTATAAGCTGTAAGTCTGATTCATAATTTTGTAGGAGTTCCATGTCTTTTTTGTGCGGTTTTTATTTACGCAGCTTTTATTTACAGTACGAAAAATGAAATAAGAATAAAAGTATTCTCAAAAAAATAATATATCTATATAAGTAGAGCTATGAATGTAAATTACACCTTTATTCCCTATGTTTAGAGCTCAAAAATACAATTACTATGTTCTTCGGTCATGGACAATCTAGTTAAAAAATTGACCAGCCTAGTAAAACGGAAGGAATTTATTATTTTAATATTCATTGTCAATATAATTTATCACAAATCTATAAACACAAGGTTACCATAACAAATTTTCTGTTGCAAACTTGTGTTGAGATAAGATTTTTTTTCCACGGAAATAAAATGATAAATCATAAATCAGTGTTTAAAAAAGTGTTTTATAACATGTCATATTCATTAAAAATTGCAGTTATTGTAATTTGTAACCTTTTTTTCATATCCACGACTGTAGATATATGTATTATATTATACAACAAAAAGAGCATGGATTAATGTTTTCGTTCACCAACACATTTATAAGGTCCGAGTACTATCTAAATCCAGTGACGGTTAAAATTTGTGCTAAACTAACACTCGAGCAGATATTACAAATATATAAAATACACATGATACATATACCGAAACGAAAATAACCTGTTATTGACATAAAATGTTGATTTTTTTGATAAGATTATTAAAAAAAAATATGATATATAATTTAAGATTTTTTTTATTGACATTTCAACATTTTCCTCGTTGTAATTTATTGTAATAAAAATCTGCATATATTAATTCGACTGCATTCAAATTCTTAGATAATCGGCGTCTTTAAACAATGGGTTATTATTAAATTTATGTTGAATGCATCTCATCAGGAACGAATGTTTGAGGATCATAGTTGTGAAGAATACAGCTAGGTGGAGAGCTATAGACGGGCCAGGTGCATAACCCTCACTCCGCTCTTGAGAGAGAGATGCAGATCCGAGTCGTCCCTCGACATCTATCGGCGATACACATGCATATATTGAATAGCGAAACGCTGTTCAAGCCGCATTTTGTGCGGAAAAGAATTACAAAACGATCGGATGCGAAACACACGTATCGTTAGATGTGTATAGAAAGTACCGCACGATAATTGGCAATCAATTAAATGTGGCGAAAATATCGGCGGACGATCAACATCCAAAACGGGGCGATCGCTCGTAAATTGCAGATCGTGTGTTGTTAGCCGGCATCCATGGGAAGGAGTCGAGAAGTACATTACCGGTAATGGCAGTCCAACTTTCATTTTCACGCAGACGGATCTCGATTTTCATTGTGTCTACGTGCGGCGGTCCACAGTCGTATTTTCACTGAAGAAACATGGCTTCCGTGTTCAGCGCCGAGGCGGCAGCTGCGAGACGTTACCCGCAATCGAAGATGAGTCAGCGAACCGAGACTCTTGTATATGCCGAGGGATAGAGATCATCTGGTATGCAGTGAATGTGGCATCGCGTACCCGGCCGGTCGTATACGACGTGCATACCGTGCAGAAATTGCAATGGATATATTTAGCAACGGCGAATCTGCGGACGGACTAGTCCAAATATCAGATTATCGTACGTGCAAGGGGTTGCATATTGAAATTCATCATGGGAACATTTCATACCATTGTGTTATACATCCGTCGTATGAATGGAGCCAGTGAATGGACCATACATGAATGACGACAATAAATAAAAAAATCGACATGTCACACACAAATATTATATACAAACATTTACATAGAAAAAATACAGATAAACCTAAATTTTAATATTAGTTGATAATAATTACATTTGTTAGCAATCGACGGTCAATCTTCAGAAGCAGGGTTGATCGGATGAAGCCACGGTGCAGGGGTTGTGCAGGAAATCGGGTATATCAACAAGCAGTAGAAAAATCTGAAAATATAAAAAACAAAACCAATTAAAATCGAGTCGTATACATGTATCGTGTTGTCGGAATTGTTGTGTTAATTTATTCGGACATAATTTGGAGAGGCATTGATGGATTAATGCGGTTATCTCGGAATTCCGGTAATCCTTAGGGGTTGATTCACACTATATCAACGTTGATAATATCCAAAACATTTGTACACACACATTTAATCAACATAAATATTATTTCTTGTTGTTTATTTATTTCATAACAAAAAAAACAAGGCGTGATTGGCATTACAGATTAATACAGGTCGCCAATCACACATAAAAACATAAAAATAATAAATCAAATCTAAATAAAGAGTAGAAATATGAAGTAACAACACGTAATAAATATGAATAAATATGTTAGAATAAAAAAAATAAGTTAAAATATCGTTATTAATTAATCCTATATAAAAGGTCAACGAAATGGCGATATTTCACATCAAATATATCTATATGTCGTCCAAGTGGTTGAGTAGAGCAATAGCTCTGGTTACCGGAGAGTTTCTGAGAGCACCTTTCCTCACATTTGGCGGAAGAAAAAGAACATGCGAACCAGCTCATAAGGACAACTCGCACAGTACAAGGGGGTAATGTACTGTGCCGACCAACAGATTTAAGAAGTTCTTCGCCAAGTAAGTCGACCTTCTTTTCTCGAGGGTTACATACCCCAGGCAACCCTGAAACTATGTGCTGAGGTATAGGCTCGGGTAAAATTCCTCATGTAGGGATATCTTAGTAATTTCTTCTGTATTTTCTCTAATCTGAGGGAATTCGTGGTGTCATAAGGCAACCCCATACAATAGAACAATGTATGTAATGAGAATTTCTCACGACAAAAACCAACATTCTTGATGATCTCATACACACGTCCGATACATGTAAACTAAATTTTAACTTAGAATCAAACAGATTTTTAAAAGGCGATTGCTTAGGAAGAGTTACGTTCTCAAGTCTGCAATTAAAAATGATGGGCTCCTTCGATCTAGAAAATGTCATAGACATATTCCAATTCTTAATGCAATACAATTTAAAATTGCCCAATCTTAACTTGTTAACATTAAAAAAACGAATAATGGGGAATTATTTTAGATTGTTTCTGTATGGCGAGACTATTTATTTATTATCAAATATATAATTATTCTTACATCGCAATAATGGCTTTTCCGTGTGAAATTTGCCGAGCACATTATTTTCCATATCGTAAAATATCTGACTAGCCATTTATCGTGCTATAATACGTAGTAAAAATATTTTATAACTGCAAAAAGCTAATTGCGAGCTGTTTTAGCACATCTCTAGAAACCATCATTAAATCTGGGTTTTGTGCACGATGAAATGTTTGTATTGAATTTTTTTGCGGTGTAGAAATTTCTGACTATATCTATCAATCTACTTTATTGCTTGTATTGAGGTTCGACAAGAAACAAATAAGTATTCGAAATGGAGTACTTCTAGTATTATGTATCTTTCAGATGGAATGACAAGGATCTTTGGAATCAGGCAATACTGCAGAAGTTAGTATTAAGTTTCAAATATACAGATCTATATTCTGCCAAATTGTCAACTAATTCAGAACACTCGAAATTCTCGCTACCACTTAAAACGACGATCGTTATTCAGCAGTTAAAGGGTTATCACAATATTTTCCGTGACTTTTATTAAATAGTCTATTTTTTATGTAAATTTCTGATTAATACCGGACGTTATTATCTGAGTTCAGTTCTTCAATCTGTTAAGATTTTTTTAAATGTTTAAATTTTGGATCAATTCTCAAGTGTTAATTTTTACATTATGTTACAATACTTTGATAAGTGTTTGCAATTGTGTAGACGGTATTTCTTCAGGCGTATTTTTTTGTTGCTTAACGATAATTGATATTTGATTACAAAAAGTAAAAGGCTTATTTTTTTAATTAAATTTGATCAATACTTAATAAGGAATTGCTAACAAAATTTTGACGAGAAGGTATCTTCTTTTTAGGAAATACGCTGTTTACATTTGTCGCGGGCGGAATTGTCGGGGGGGAGTTGGCGACGCCAAATTGTCATTTGATCTGCTAATTCATGGGGTTGCCAACATATGGCGTCATTGTACGGTTAAACAAGATAATCAGACACATTTGAATAAGTAAAATCGAGCTTAGAAAGTGTGTGTACTGACGGAGCGCCGTCAATCTTAGGTAAAGCCGATAGACTACAACTTGGCTTATTTTTTTTAAATCGTTCTTTAGATTTGGAATATGGTGAACTTGTCCTTCATTATGAGGTGCACTAGGTTTTAGACAGATTTCTAGTAGATTTTAAATATTGAAAACTGCTGATTTTAATTTTTGGAACAGGAAAATTAAAAGAACGTAATTATTAAATACTAACTGGGTATTTAATTTAGGCTAAAAAAGAGATATGCTCGAATTTATTCAACCGTTTTTAGATAGTGAACAAAAGATAATTGAGATGCCTAGTAAGTAGAAGAGGTCCCTCAATACATAGTAGTAGAAAATCTGAACTATGTGAAAGAAATGGCGCATGGTTTGTAAAAGATTGGCTACCACTAACTTCGTATATTAAATATGGTATACGAAAGCAGACCAATAAATCTCCAACATTCGTTAATACAGTTCAGCCCTCTGGCTACTGTTAAGTAATTCGCCAGTACAAAAAACAACGATATATCGTTGTTTAGCAGTTATAGGGTAAAAAAAGTTAAAAATAAAGAAACCAGGTCATTAATGTATCGTTTAACCGATCCGTCACGGCGGGTCGAAACCAACGCCTCTGGCCGATGGGGTCTATTTTGTATGAAATGAATGTATGAAAATAAACCCTGAGCATTTCAAGTCAAGATATTGATGAATTCTTTGTATGTGCGATTTGTTTTCGCTTGCATCTGGCACGGAACGAATAGAAAAGCACATTTTTGTATTTTTTTATCGCAATTGCGGACAATAAAGGACATATATTATTTATAATATTTATCCTTTAGACATTTTTTTTTCAAATGAATTAATCGAGAAAAATCAAAAAATTGGGGTCCTAAATAGCGGCACGGCTAGGTTAAAAAAAAACTATACCGTATTTAACTCGGCGTGAAATTAGACGCATCAATATCGCATCATACGGCAGTCGATTAAAAGCCAGTATATAGTGCGTAAAATTCGCAAATCCAAAAGAAATATTTTCGTAGCACAATGCCTTTAAACGTGCTGAATAGTAAGTGTAGACGTTGCGATTCGAAAGATGCGCGCGTCCGGAAAATCATACGCTCGGAAATAACGTCGCCGCCAACACATTTCCCCGATTTTTCTCCGAATCACGCCGGACATTCCAATTACACACCTGACCGGTTGCGATTAATGGCCGGCAATGACGACCGGCTGAACACAGGAATAGACGCTTTATCGCCGATATCGATCAGACTTTTATTAAGCGCATAAATCGGACGGCGCGGCGCCGCGTGTTTGCCAAACATTCGGAGCGTCGCGGTGTCGGTCGGCGTCGCGCTGTTTGGACGCGACGCTGACGAATGGATGGATGTCTGTTTGTCAGGAATTGCACATCTGCTATATAAATTACGTCCGCCGGTGTATCATTCGCCGGCGAGGCGTGCCATTCGGATATTTGCCGAATATTATGTTTAGGAACAATGGAACGGCAGTAGCGCCAAATTAATAAAAAACAATATACAAATCCCAAAAAAATATTAAATGCATTTATCTTGTTTTTTTTATTTTAAATTGCATTTATACACGCTTTTATATTCGCAGAAGAAAATTGGATATTGAACTTTGTAGTAGAAGACAATGGTTCGAAGTGGGGTGAAGTCAGGGGGTGGGTGGGACGGTAGAGGGACACTGACTAAAAACGCATTTTGTCCAACCGAGATAATGGAAAAGCTAATTGTTATTTTAATTGAATTTCTATCGGTTATCTCGTTGACGAAGGGTTCGCTTTATTTTTCCGGGGATCGTTGAGGTTAACTCCGAGGGCCATGCACCCTTTCGGAAAATTGCGACGATTAAAAGTACAAACGCAAAAAATCAATGCTAAAATGACTGAAAAAGTGAAGCAGAGTGTTATCGCTGTTTTTTATCAGTGCAAATATTGCAATGGCAAACATACAACATGTTCCGCGTAATATCGACAATAAACAGGAGGTAAAATTGAATCGTGTATATTATTTCTAGCATCCCCGAACTTCCGAGGAATATGCAGAGTCATTAAAAATTTCTAGGAATTCGCTCATCTCATTGTTCACATAAAACCGACGAGTTCAATACACTCCCAGCTTCCGTATGTGACTAAACGCGTCGGCGTGTTCAACCTGACCGTCGACGGTGGTAAAATCTGCGTAGGCTCGAGTCCCACGTGTTCGACAATTACATAATATTTATATAAAAATTGTCGAGTGTTAATCATTCGGTCGTCGAGGTTAAGGCCGCTTTCTTGCTGTTGAATATATCCGTATTATAAATTAATGAGGATGGTATTCGGACGATTGTGTGGGCCCTCTCTCCTCTTTGAATCAATTGTTTATTGCTATTCATCATGGTAGGTTAAGGCCACTTTCTTGTGGCTATATTCGAGGAAGTTAGTTGTCCGCGGAGACAATGGGGATGGAATGTTTCATGTTGACCGCATTTATAACGGAGAAAATGTGGCTCCATATAGGATGAGTAACGACGCGCCGACGCCGGGACATTGGCGTCGCACGCGTAACGACATTCCAGTGGCGTCGCCCAGCCTGCTTCCCGGTCTACGGCTCCATACACACACAAGTACGAGGGCGCCGTCTAGAATGTTGATTAAAAATGTATAAGCGCTAATCAAAATGACATTTTCTTACGTCATTTGCTTAAATATAGCACTTAAACATATATAGATTAATATTTTATTAAATGGCTTATAAAACATTAATACATAGCATAGTCGAAGTATTCGATTACGCCTATTTCTCGAAATATAAATTTTCAGACTGTGCTATGAAAGGTATCACTGCATAAATATTAAATAAATAAATAAAATATTTACGACTTTCATACATCACAAAGGATTTTTGTTTAAACCGGAAAAAATAACTGTATATAGCGATTTATTATATACTTATAAACCAAAGAAAAGCAATTAAAAAAATGATTATTCGGAGCTAAACTAGAAACTAAAAAACAGTTGTTTTTTCGACCCAAAAACTGAAACCGAACTGATATAATTTTTTTAACCTAGTCGTGCCGATGGGGTCTACTGGGTACCCCAAGTTAGATATTTCACGAATAACTCTTCTAATATAAATCCTACATGTCATAAACATTTTGTTTTAGGTCTGAAAAAGTCTAATGAATAAATTTTATAAATAATCATCATCCTTTATTGTGTGAAATTGCAAAAAAACAATATTCGCCGCTGTTGCCACATGTGTGCGATGTCTTTTCTCACTAGCATCCGGTACGATATGCCAAGTGTGAGTTAAACGTACAAGTGCTGCGAGAGCTCAGTCTGCCCAAAACATCGCCGAGTGCGCGTATCATAAACGCGTCATATTAATTGGTTAAAAAATATCGACTAAATCATAAGGCATATCATAAATAACTATTTTTATTCTTAGAATAATCGATGAACTAAATAAAAAATCTCAAAATGATTGAGGGCTCTGATAGACCCCTTTCGGACGTTTGGTTGTTTTCGAGCCGCCGTTTAGGATGGGTTAATAAGCTGGAACGAAAGCCGAACCGAAATATAACGGTTCGAAGTCCTGGTTAAAACAAACAAGCAGCAAATATCCAACAAATTATTTTATGGTTCTGAATAACGAATTACAGTTAAACTGAATTTAATATATAAAATAAAATTTATTGGCAGTTTAAAATATTTTGCACTAGTGATAAAGTGTTGACATAGTTTATTACTCTTGATATTAACAGTAAACCCATTTGCAAGAAGAGCTTGCGAAAATCATATATATACTTCGATAACGATTTTTTTAAAGATATAAGTTTCTCAGAATCCTTATCAAGGTTACAAAAAAAACCAGTATGAGTGTTTTACAAACACCTGAGGAGCATGGTAAGTCAGGCTCACATTAGGGATGTAAAGAGTTTAATAATTAAATAATTGGTGTATTAAAATTTCGCAGTTTTAATACATATAATATAAAATTTAATGAGCAAATTTCTTTAGCTTTCTAGAAAATTAGAAAGCATAGTGATTAATTTCGAACAAGTTCTAAAAATATATGCATTCGTAAAAAAACAACAACATCCAATATTTTTTTTGAGAGAGATGACAAATGAGTTTTCTAAAAATAGTAATAAGCCTCTGATGTTTAAATCTAGAGATGATGAAAGTGACTAAATATTATTTTAAAAAAGCAGTGAACAAATAATTAAAACAATAAACATAAATATTCTTCAATTTTTTGATTTAAACAGTATTTTATTATATCACGGAACGAATCACACAATTTTTAACGACATCCTTACTTCAATTAACGCGATACTCTGCAACTTATTTACTGCGTTAAAACCCTCTTTTTTTATTATGACATATATGTGCAGTTTACACAATATTTTAAAATACATACAAATATGGCGTTTCCAAACATTTTCGACCGGGCTAAAACCGGTTAACCGGCCAATACTTACACTGAATAAACAAGATGTTATTGTCATTAAACAAATAGTGAGGTCTCATATGACAGACGTGTTAGCAAAGGAAGAATCTTTTGCAATATGGTATATCACTTTTTTAAAAAGTTGATTAATTCGAATGGATTATAACCGGAAAACCGGTTGATAAAAACCGGATTAAAAAAATCCTTAGATATTAACTATTTATTGCTTGGTATTTTGAGACTCGCAATATGCAGGATGTGTTTTCGCCATGAATACATTATTCGACATACATTGTATTAAAAATTGAAAATATTCAATTCCGGTCACAGCGAATAAAGTGTATTGTATAGGTGGGCAAGGAGCGTTCATGCATTGTAAAAGTGGTAGGGGGTGGAACTCGACTTGCATTGTTATCAGGGGGTGGCTGTGGGAGAAGGCAAAAAGGAAAGAAAACGTGGGCAGGGAATGTTCGGCACAGTATTCGATTAGCCTTTGCTTGAATTGCAGAATCCTTGATCGCAGACTGAATTCGAACGAGGCCAAATGAATTGTCACCGTGCAAAAAAGTGACGAGACGCACTTTTCACACCCGACGCCCAATCGCACTATGCGAAATTACTAGGTAGAATGAATTTTTCCCATACTTGACGAATTGTTCGCGCGTTGAGCTATGCGAAGTATGCGAAAAATCTCACCGAAGAAATAAATATAAAAACATACGATGCAAATGAATTAAATATAGTTTCATGTTAACCGAATATAAAATACGTAGTTACTCAGCAAAAGAATTTGTAATATTTTAATAATAAAAAAAATAAACTAAATACACCAGAGATACCTTATCAATATAATTATAATGGAATATAATATTGCTTCGACATGCAGAATAACTCTCAAGGCGAAAATAGCGTTAATGTATAAAATTAACATTTAAAAAATTCAACAATGTGGTAATGCGATTTAATATAACATAGTTACATTCAATGAAAATTGGTACAATAAAATGGTATCTGGGTCACGCGTGAGTCAGGGGAATTTCCTTTGTTTCAGGAAAATACGCATCATGACAATATAACTTTTCAGATTTTCCGGACAATATTTTATTATAATTTTCAATGCATATTCAAAATGTTTAAATAACAATTTTACATATTTTACACGTTTAAAAATCAAGATCTTTTGTTATAAATACATCGATTGTTTTAATAACTAAACTTAAATATTTTGCAAAAAAAACGTATTTTATTATCGTCGAGATATTTAAAATAAAAAAATATAAGTAATAAACTAGTTCTGGTATTATATTTGTTGTAATCGATATTTTATTTTTCATAATCATTTGCCGAATTCGACTAAAATAATGATATTTTGTTACTGTTTTATGCTAGAATAAAAAAGGCACGATATATCGTTGTTTAGCAGACATAAGTATAAAAATGTAACGCCTGGAACCAGTAGGGAATTCACGGGATCTCTAATATATAAAATATCATGTATTCAAATAAATTTATAAATAAATTAGGAATACATGCGACTCGCGGATAAAATATTAAGGGATGCTGCGGAAGATTAATTTAATTTGATTAATATATGATCAATGGGCGCATATATATTATTACATATATATAAAAAATATTTTTCTCAATTTTCTTGGGGGTGCTGCAGCTACGCAGTGTATATATAGACGAGCCGCCCCTGCATTTACCCTATATAAATAATTATTTTTATTATATCTCTAAAAATCAAGATCATTTATTATATATTTCTTGATTAATAAGAGTATTCCTTGGCTTTGAATCGTTATATTTCGGTTCGATTATCGTTTTTGTTCCGGAAAAATAACTGCTTTTTTCAGTTTTCAGTTCAGATCCATGTGATAATTTATTAATTGTTTTTATTTACATTAAAAATGTATAACTTTTCGGTTCAGCTCCGAAGTTTCGTTCCAAACATAAATATGGTCAATATGTTACATTTAAAAATAATCACTCGGTGCTGAATAAATAACGCTAAGTTTTTTTTAATTGAACCTGAACGAAATCCAGAAAAAATAACGGTTCGAAGCCCTGATAAAAATTTATCGACCAAATAGATATCCATAAAGAATTAGTTTGAAATATTGATCTTTTGTTGCAGCGATGTTTCTTGTCGGTATAAAAAACAACGATATATCGTTGTTTAGCAGACAGAGGGTTAACAACGTATTATAATATTTTGTGACTCGTTAAAAGCGGTAGTAGTTAGTAAAAATCGATACCAACAGTGGTAGAAGGTCCAATGCCTGCAATGGCCTGGGTCCTTGTGATATAGACTTAAAAGAGGAGTCCTACCGTCATGTGTGAGATTCAGATTCCTTTGGCCTCAACCACTATTGACAGGTCCATACGCTCAGCAAGTGAGTGTCTTGTGGCTGGCAAATGATGATAATGAATGATTATATCTTTGTTTAGCAGACACCGGGTTAAAAATAATATTTAAATATATACAAAATAATGATTACAGCTGATATATAAGGTGTAATCTGATTTTAATTCTTAGAAAATAATGAGCCGAGCAATTACTCTGTTATAAAACATGTCATAAATTCTGAAAATTTAATTTCACTTTCCTCTTACAAGCGACGGCAATAAACGACAACAAAATTAATTTAATGCAATGATGACTTTTCAGTTGTTACACGCTGAATCGGGGTCGTTGAACGCAATGAAGTGTCAAAACTGAATTCGCAGCTTTCGCTTTTCGCATTACGCCGATGGCTAGTCAGTGAAAAAAAAAAAATAGAGAATACTCGATTAAACGACAAATTGAACATACGTATGCAATATCAATCAGGCCGAGAGTAAAAGTGCACATGGCCGATTCGGTAATGCGCGGCTCATTGTTCAGGCGTCATCAACCAAAGGTCCTTGGACGATCCGATATTAATATTTTCATCGGAAAATTTAACACGAACGCATCGACCCCATAATAGTGCGCAATAAGACGCGCTCCTAGAGAGGGCGATAGGGGGGGTGGCGTGACCCAATTTCACAATTTTTAAATCACACAAGGGCTGCCAACGACGAAAATTCATCACAAAATGAAAAATCAATACGGGGCCGTATGTCATGATGGCATAAAAATAAACATGAGTCGTTTGCACTCGGTGTAAGCGAGGCACGCGATACGGGAATCACATGTACTGTACAGACTTACATTATTGAGTTACATATTGTAACACTAACTAGCTCGGACACGACACACACGTGTATGTACGTGTGCGCCATTGTGCCAATGTCACCAGGTGTAACGAGGAGCCGTAAAACGCGCTTATTAATATAATATAACGCATAGAACAAAGAGAAAAAAAATCGAGTGCGTTACCGTGTCCGATGAATCAACGTATCGCCGAAATTACGTAAGACAATGTATGCTAATACGTCGATGACCGTGAACGGTTCGTTTTAGGCGGCGTTCAAACACCACTGTTCGCACAATAATTACACGGAAAATTTGACATAAATTTAATATCACATCGGCACGGATACGCCGGACGATTTATGTTGTAAAACCTACGCGTGTTAATTTAAGTAAAACGTATAATATTACGTTATGATACAATTCGCTGTAAAGGTATATGGGTTATAAGGAAAGTTTACCAAGCGTAACCGCATAATACTAGAAGGTAATCTGATATATGGCGCCGAAGCTGAAGGCATAATGCGGCCGGATAAAAATTAATTATAATAAAAAATCTTCATATAATAAAAAGCATAATGTTCGCGGCTCGGTTTAAACGTAAAACAGCAAAAAATTGGATTCTCAGTATGCGATCCGTTCAAATATAAGTATTATATATTTGCGAACAAATATAGCGACGAAGTGTGATTTATATATTATATACTTTCAGCCGAATCTATGAGTTATATTTTTTTTTATAAATTTATTAACCTAACCGTCCCGATTAGATCTATTTGGTGAAAGTTTTTGATTTTTCTCATTGATAAAAACAGCATTATTTTCCATTAGCATGGGTGCGATGTTTTTAATCGCTCCGTACCGGATGCGAACGAGAAAAAACATCGTGCTGTGCAAGGGGTGAAACGACGAGCCGGAAGCGTGCCTTGGCTTATTTTAAATTATCGACCAAATTACGATTGACTATTTTTATTCTTAGGAAAATTCATTTATAAAGCAAATGTCAAGGTATTGTCGAAGAATTTATCAATTCTTGCCTTGAAATGTTTAGGGTATATTTGCATACAAAATAGACCATATAAGCCAGAGCCGTTGGTTTCGAGCGATTAAAAGTTATATTCATTGGCAAAATAAATAAGAAGCATCTATAGAGTTCGATCTGATATCCGATTCAATAAAAGACATTCTTTTTTTTAAATAAATAAAACAAAACTAGGTTTAAGCGGTTTGCTAAAAAATCTTTTGGGCCGAAAAAAGATGATCAAAGTGATTCATTTTGTAATTAATAATATATCAGGACTTCGAACCGGAACTGAACCGAAAACAGTCAAAAAAATCAATGGGAGAATCTTGATCGTGTAAAAGCAGCGATAAGAGTATATCATCCTTCAATCCAATGGAGAAGCTCTTAAATTTCCATTTAAAAAAAATGTTTTTCCCTGAAAAAAAGAAATAAAAAGAAATTCCGCATTTTTTTGGACAAAAATGTTTGAAAAATTAAAAAAATCTAATATCCCCAATAGTTGAACACAACTTGGTCAAAAACAAATGACGAGGAGAAATAAAGATTTCTCAACCCATCAGCGCAAAAAAATTAGGTTAATGCCTATTTCATAATTAACAATAACGACTTTAATCGAGACACGTGTTATCTCAAATTCAATGCAAAACGAGATACGTGTCTTCTCAAATTATTAAAAATATTTAAACAACTCATATAACAAATAAGTAACTAAATAAAAATGATTGGTTATAATTCTGCTGAAAAGGTAGACGACATAGCCATTTTTTTAAGGATCAAGGAATTAGTATAATAACAAAGTTTTTATAATACGACAGACGCAAACAAAGAACATCTAATAAATAACTTTAATCATATATGACGATTAGACAAAAAAACATATTTTAGAATATTGGGGGAACAATAAAATTGCACATCTTTATTTAAACACAATTTAAATAGAAAAAAAACACAAGTCAGTGTAGAAAGGGCCTTTTTTAGTTTAAAGTTTATTCTACGTGACAATGAAAATAGTTTGTACGAAAATACATTGAAAGTTTTCGGTTCAGCTCCAAGAGATTATTTTAGTTTGTGTTGACGAGTGTGTTTGAAAATGCCCTGAACCGAAATAAACCGGTATTTTAATTCGGTTTTAAGATCTGGTGATTTAATTATACAAATAATAGCAAAAAAAAAATAAAGAAGACGAAGATTGGCAACATATTAAATAATAAAAATGATTATGAATGTTAGGAAAATGATACCAATAATTAACTAATAATATTGGTCTTTAAAAAACATAAACCGTAGACATTGAATAATCTATTTTAATCAAATATTAATTTTTTTTATTAATAAATCTAAAGAAAATGACAAAAAACACAAATTTTAAGACCCTAATATTCGCATATTTAGCATTTACGAGAGTATTTAAATAGATATTTATGATTAACGTCATTATGATATCGATTTTAGTAGGCTACACTGGAAGAAGATTAACGCCTGCACGTGCTTGCAATCTCTATATAATAAAATCATAAATTCAATTTTTAAGGTCAGTATCCGATAATGACTTTAAATTGACGACTCGTTTTAAATAAAAATAGTATTTAAATAAATGATAAAACTTGTGATAATATTAGGTTGTCGAATGTATGTTAACCTAATGATTGTTACGATGTTTCTCGCTGATACACATCGAACAACGATATATCGTTGTTGGACAGTTAAAGGGTTAAAAGCGCAAGCGCACTTATTTTAAATAAGTATGTTTTTTAACAACTTCCCATCAAAATAATAGCGAGATATTTCTATAAAATCGAATGGAAAATTTGCAAACGAACATAATCCGACATAGACACTCTAAAATCTGAATTTAAGCCCTAGGATTACTTTATCGCAGCGATAAGTTTAATTGAATGTTAATCCCGTACGTGAAAACCACGCACGTCAAATATTTATATTGCACGAAAATAGATTAGTGTCGAAATACACGTTCGATGCAACAAAATTTTAGAGCACATCCGGTATCGCCGGGCCTGCGGAAATTGCTTTTCGTTGCAAGATATCGACTCGTGTCAAAATCGAGCCCGCGAACGTTAATCCGTTCGGACCTCGGGTCCTCGGGAGAACAACTTGATCTTGACATCTTGACGCGAACAATGCGGAGGAGGGCCCATGTCACGGCCCAGAGGACTCGACAATTTTGACGGCGTTTAAACAGCACAAAGGCCGGCGCGGATATTAAAAATGAATGAGAATCAACGAACTCTTAAAAATCCATGGAGACGTCGCCGCGAACGAAGCAGTTGCATGTCGCTTGTCCCTTGCCACAAACAAAGAGTGAAGCGTCGTCCAATTTATCCGGATGTACCGCGACGCCGATGCCCTCAGCGCCATTGTTAATTGTGTTTGGCCAAGATTATATCATTGGTCTTACTTAAGTTTCGTCGGAGATTGGACCGCAAAGATTTATTGGACATAAAGTCGTCCTTTGTTTGCCGCCATCGAAGAGCAGGTCGGGCCGTCAGATCGCCGATACGATGGAAAAACTCGATAATACTCGGCACGAGACTATTTCGCATTCATAGATCTTGGGCTAGGCACCTACCTACCTACACCTAGGATCCCAGACGATTTATAGTCCAGATAAACGAACAGATAATTCGGTCAAGGCGAGGCGTCTTCCGCTCGGTTATAACCCACATTAGAGCCCAGACAATGATAGCGGCAAATTACAGAGAATAAATACTCATTGCTCTGCCCTGTCTCGTTGTGCGCAAAGGCGGATGATGTTAATCTTGCACTACCGCGTCTGCAGCGAGACACATAAACGATCTTATTACTCCGGACAAAAAAAAAACGAGAGGAATGCTATCAGAAAAATTTAAATTGCGTTCTGACACAGCCAAAATATGATAATAATGACTCTATTGTGAGACGTAATCATGATTAATGCCATTTCTTTATGATCATGATAATTTAAATAAAAAAACTTTCGGTTCTTATCATTAGTCTATTAATGTTGCATCTAAAAGAGATATGCGTTTTTATCCAATTACGGCACATAAAAACAAATCAATTTTTTTTCAACCTTTGGTATCCCGAGATGTTTTTGAAGAATTTTGAAAATCAAATGAATAAAGTTTAAAAAAACATGGATTAAACCTTTTTAATCAAACGCTTTATGACATTTTTAATAAATGAATGAATAGACATTATACGTACAAAACTTCCGATTATCCGTGCGCGGATTATCCGGTTTGCGGATTATCCATGAATGATTTTAATTAATTAAAAAATATCCAAGAAATATAACGGATTGCGCAGGGCTTCGAACCGTTATATTTTCTAGATTTCGTTCAGGTGCAATTTTTAGTTCATCTCCTAGTGATTATTTTTTAATGTTTTTATCAGGGCTTTGAACTTGGGATAGTTATTCCATAGAGTGCGAGATAAATTCTCGCACTTTAGTTTAAATATGTCTCATAATAATGAGCCACATATAACGCTCCTAGCGGGATCAAGTAGCGTCATCCCCTCCAACAAAATGATCATTAGCGCCATTGCCAAAGCGTCCCGCGCGTGGCCAACCCCTGTCTCTCTGCTCCCAGCGGTTGAAACTTTAAGACGTTCGAGTAATTTCGCTCCGTCGTAAGATGCAGTCGCCATCTTGTTGCGCTACGCACGGATGCCGCCATGACGGCTCTGGATATATCCTCTCCTCTTACTCATGGCAAACCACATCGACTAACAATTACCAGGGAAGCTGACTTTTATAATCGCTGAATCGCAACTCAGGATCCCCATCACAGCGCCGCGGACTGATGCGCTGTCACAAGGACCCTCAGCTAGTCTCTTGTCGAGATTATTAAATGAGTACTCCTCTGTGCAAATATTCTTGGCACTAGACCGCCACTGCCAGAGATCACCGAAATATAACAGTTATGATTACGATTAATGTATTTCGGGTTGTCAACGTATAAGCGATGCGGATATTATTTCTAATCTCCACCAAGAGAAAATAAGAGATGCAAATGGATTAGTAGAATTTGTCAATCGAATTATTCTCAACATAGCACTGATTATTGACAATTTAATGGAATGCATTGACCAATGGATATTTAAATAGAAAAATATAATAGCACTTCTGTTAGAAAATCGTTAAATCGTTAATCACAATTTTTCTAAATAAATATAAGCCATGTTAAAATAAGTCTGCTTTAAAAATGTATGAGAAAATTGTATCCGTGATTTGTTTAATACTAAGAAATGATAATTAGGTACAACTGATATTTTTTGCGCAGTTTTAAATTAACAAAGTTCATAGTTTGGACTTATTAATAATTAAACAGTTTTTTAACTATTCTATGTATATGTTCATGTATAGTAACTATACATTTATCGGTCCGCTAACGTTAGAAAAAAACGACAAATACAATAATATTTTACGCAATTCTAAAACGAAACCAATTCTCTAAAAAAAATGCAAAAAAATATTAAAATAATTTTGCATTCGTCTCAAAAATTAATAATCAATGAAAATTATCGAAACTTTAAATTTTATTGCATAACAACGCAGCACAGTGTTGCCAACATCATTCAAACAAATGTCAGCATAAATATCAAAAGAATTAATTAAGTTGATCTCATGTCTATGTCATAAAACTCGACGATTTCTCTAATATTATTTAATCTTGATCTTTCCACGAACAATTTATTAAGGTTTGCATATACGCGGTATTATTTATTCTATGTAGATTGAACCAAATATATGTTAATGTACAATTTGACTTATATTTCCGCCGAATTAAATCCCCTACCCCCCTAACAAATAAATGCTATATTTTTTTCTATGGCTGGCACATATCAATTCAACGAGGATTTGTCGTACGCTTTGACCTCGCTCAGCCCTGGCTCTATCTAGCTTTGGCACAAAATTAATGAAAGATTTCCGCCAAGAAAAAGGAGCTTATATTAAAATAAATTCAACATTCAATGCTAATTCCACAATTTATACAACTTTCATATCGCAATAGGCCATCCATGTCCGACAGCCTCGGCTCCATGACAATATCGCCCCGGCGTACCAACTTAAGGAGACTCCGGGCTTTCATTTGGGCTTATATAAAATGAGCTCGTGTGCCAAATGGGATATCTAAAAATTCTGTGCGTGCCAAGGTCGAAGAAATTCGGATAGTTCCGAAAAGTGGCCGGGTGAAAAAAAATATTCCGCAGAGAGGCATACGTTTCTATTAGCAATCCTATGGTCCGGGCTCCCTGTGACTGGGGCCATAAAAAAATAAAAGTATAATGACCCCCGCGCCGTATACGTGATATGGCCCACAGTACGTTATATAAATAATTATGCTTTTCAACTTTTTTCATATGGCGAAAGTTTGCAAATTTTATTGAACTTTTCCGGTAGAAGAAAATTTAATCAGCTAAATATAAACCGCCACATCGCATCTACGCATTTTAACATTTAAAAGGTTAAAAATATAAAAAAAAAAATACGAGCGATTATGTGCGCATATTCGTCGGATTAGCGAATTAGTACAATCAGCCATTGTAAACGTGTATATAATACTTTCGATTGCCTTACGAAAAGTGCGTGTAATAAAAAACTGGCCAGGGCTAGCCCAATACTATTATATAATTTACGAATTACCAAAACCATCTATGTTGAACGATTATTAAGTAGATATGATTTATGTCGGATATAAATACAAAAAAAATATCGCGTATATATGGCGGAATCAACGATTTGTCTACCCCTGATATAAGAATTAATCATTAATCATTTATATTAAATGCATTAATCAATACTTGATCTAATGCCAATTTATTACTGTGTTATCTAGTTGTATAACACCGTGTTATGCAAGAATATAATAACATCTTATATCAGAATATTTCTTTATAAAAAATAAATACAGATAAGTCTAAAATGGCGATAAAAGTAATCTTGTTATGATACAATGTCGCATAAAATTAATCTTAGACACAATACGACAGAGGCTGTTCGATACATATTTTTTAAGATGCGTAAAGATACCAGTCAGGACTTAATAGGAGAAAAAACTAAATGCATCTTGGATGTATATATCAGATAATATTTATTTAATCGGAACTGGAAGCTTTTAAAAGTAGTGAAATTTAATACTTTTACTGTAGGTATTAATTAGAAACCGTAGCATATTCCTTGTGAAAGCTAAGGCAAAGGCAAGTGAAAGGCTTGGAAAATATTAACCTAACAAGATTCCAGACTGGTTTAAAAGTCAAAAATGATATGAGAATCTTCTAACAAGAACTCAGATGATCGCAAATTCCTGAATCTAGTACGCATAAAGCACACGAAGGAGAGAGAAGATGAGCTTTACACAATGATCTCATATTTAATTAGCAGAATGCCAGTTCCTAATAATAATGCAAATAAGAATACATCCATTTTGTGCAAGCTAAAAAAATCGTTCATATATTAACACCCCATCGGCCGAAAACCGAATTATAAGCTATACTGGGACAATCATCATAGGCCGGTAGCATATTTATATGCTTTTCTGCTCGCGATCTTTATCGCGCGCACATTTGTTTATATATACGCTTACGAAATACAGTTAAACCCCCACTAACACTAAAATCGGGACCGTGTAAAATGGAGTCGTGTTATTGGGGGAATAGCCTGGCACGTGTCGAATACACAGACGCTAGCCAACGTTTGACTGTATGCACCGCACAGACTGCCGGCTGTGTGTGTGCAGCCGAACCCGTGTCAAATGATCCATCGAGCTATTCGGAGTAGTTTAATAGGAGGTTCGACTGTATATGGATAGTGTGACATGTGTCTGTTTTTATTTTCGTTTCGTCATGATGACTACGTCCAAATCATAGATGACTACGTCCAAACATAAATACCATAAGAGAAAAAATGTACTACTAAAAATCAAGTCTTAGTTCAATGAAAAGGAAACATTGATATTTAATTGTCTAGTCAACTGATATTGAGTATATGTAGTATTCGTAAAGGTGACCTTCCTATCGAAGGCTGACGATCTCTTAAAAGATAGACTTTGTCCCCTTTGGTAAGCCTAGCAGGTTAACTTTTGCCCAAAGTATGCAGCTAGTTCACTAATCACTATTGTTCTTGGTATGTTCAGAATGATATATGCAACATAAAGATGAGTAAGTGAAGAAAAATGATAAAACAAAATATATAAAACCATCATCATAGGGATATCTAGAAGGCACAGGACGCTGCATCCAATATCCCGCACTTCCAATATTGCATAAAATAGAAAGAAAAGAAGGAATATGTCATGGATTAAACGGACAATACATTAGCGAAGTAAATAATTAAATGCCAGTCACAATAGTGCTTTTATATTAGTATTTATTTAAAAACTATAAGTTTATCCCAATCCCAAGTCAGTCGAAGAGGATCCCAACATTGTATCTTCGTTTACGATTCTTACATCACTGAGCACAGTAAAAACATAGCTATTTAATTAAACAACACATATCCGTTATTTCTCGTGAAGCAGTCGGTTAAATTAAATTGTGTTGTAGTTGCAAGAACTTTCTATAATTTTGTGAAAAATTAAAATACCGAGTTTTTCATACAGTGAAAGCAAACTTTAACACGGCTTAACGCAAAGCCATAAAATTTAATGGAAAATTTTAGTATCCATGTAAAATACTTTGACATTTAACAACATTCATTGCCGTCAATTTATTGTTTAACATTTTAACTACATAAAACATAGTATCGACGCCGACATCAATTCAAGCCATCCGTCTGATTGGCCCAAATGCGATAATAACCGTAAAACACAGCCGAACCGCTAAGTTATTCGGCGAAATTGGCGTATCCGATATTTAGCGCGAATATTTTCCGACGCCCTTTCGGCGGCCGAAAGTAAAAAGCGTCGGGGCAATTAATTAAGCGGAAACGTTTGCTCTGCATTTATGACTTTATACGGCCTAAATATAACACATACGTACGATATTTTTTTTGAACGTTTTTTTTTTATTATCCCGCCATAACGTTATGGAATAACCCGGAGTAAGCGGGCATACGTTTTTGGCATGGCGCCGTCTCTTCGTGTACACGGACGATAAAACGAAAAAGTACGTAATTACCAGAAAAAAGAAAAGACAAGTCCGTACTCGATACGCATTTGGAATAGGGACGGGGAGGGGATTGGTTAATGTTCCCTTATGAACATATCAGATTTCGTAGGTCCGCGAAATTACATACTGGCTGCGTAATCAATACAAGAATCTACGAGAAAATTAGGGAATGTCCAAAGTTAGTTTGCTTATTTACGACATACACAGTCGTAAAATAAGCAATTTCTCGATTTAAAAACGTCAGCGTTTGTATTTTACTGCGGCCTCTCCAGACATTGTGCCGTTATGAAGCAATCAGTTTTCATAGATTATTCAAATATTTTGTAACGTTTTCTTTATACATTTTTACTCGCGGATAAAAATGAAAATTCGCCTGTGAAAAATGTAGATGAGAAAAACATTTTAAATCTCACTTGCCGGGCGCGGATGTAAAGAAGATGGTAAAATGTGGTGAAGCGTCTAGGAGGGATGATGCCATACAAGAGACTTATGGAAGCCGCTAAAGTGGCATGAAAAGCGCAAGTCACCTGCAGTGTTTGATGCACATGTGCAGCGCGACAGGGGTTGACAAACATCGCATAATAATAAAAACATAATTAAAAAATAACAACTAACAGCATTCGAATGTTTATTCACGTATGATTAAATTTGAATATAATTAATAATTAAATTTCGTATACCATTGGTTGAGAGCCATACGTTTAGATAACGAGGATGACACGCTGTTGCAAATACAGGTGTTGTTGAATTGAGAGCTAACTGCATTCAGCGACAGCATTGTGAGAATACAAGCAACGAGTGTCATATTATGCGATGATATAATATTTACACGGTAGATGTAATTTATTTTGCGTAAAATTAAAAATTCATGGAAAACATCTCACTCGATTTACACGGTTTCAGATTAACATTTTTAGTTTTAGCATATTTCACTGATAGAAAAAGCAAACGGTTGTATTCGTCTAAAAAAGTCTTAAGAGTAAATATTATAAATAATCATTGTCCACTATTTTCTGCAATTGCAGGAAAAAAATTAAAACAACAATATTGGCTGCTGTTGCTACGCAAGCGTTTCTTTTCGCTCGCATCCGGCACGATGTGCCGAGTGCAAGTGAAACGCTCTTCGAGAGCTCAGTTCGCGGCGAGACTTCGCCGAGAGCGTTGTCATTTACGCATCATATTAATAAAGTATAGTTATTGTATAAAAAGCATAATATTGTCAGAATTATTGTTAGAATAATTATGATGTATTTTACAAACTTATGTTTACATATAAGGGCAAAAGCGAACACCGACATAACCGCGCAGAAAAATAAACTTATAACAATAAAAATAGGTTCATCTATTCAAATTAAACCAGACATAAAATTAGCTACATGTAAAGTTTATTTTTTTTATTTTTAGATCAAGTTCGAAATTCTGACAAATATTCAGAAAATAGTTACTAAGCTATTCTGTTAATTTTAGTCATTCTTTAATTGGAAGGATTTCAATCGAATATTCGTCATTTAATATTTAATATATACAACCCTTCTACAGCGCTTCCTCTAAATCCATACTTTTTACAAAATTCTAACATTTTTAAGGAAAAATTATATATTTCGTAATACATTACACATTACCGAGCTAAATAAAAGATAATGGCTTATGTTTGACAACAAAATGACATATATGCATTAACAAAGTTGACGTTATAGGAGGGGTGACTCTATAGTTATGATTTTTCGGCGCGGTATTATCGGTTCACCATTTCTTAAATAAATAAAACAAAATATCGTCTACCTTGAAATAAAATTATTTTTCGAAGAAAAACACTCTTGTAAACGGTAGATAACCGTGTAAATTAAGGGCGATAGATATAAATAGTATTTATCACGAAAAATTTCTTAATATATATGTTGATTGATAGTAGATCTATTATTAAAAATAATTCGCGATTCATTTGGCGTCATTGTGACGTGGACGAAAGGGGGACCGGTGGTATGGCGACAGGGTTTAACCCTTCGCTTTTAACCCTATCGTTTGAATATTTATAGGAGATCCCTGTCGCACGCTATTTCATCCATAACCCCATATATCATGGTGACGGCAAAAACTCAAAGGATTTACCATGGCATTCCAGGAAATGAGCGAACGGCACTTGATTAGAATAACCGATCGGACGCTGGTCCTTCCCCCACTCCCGACGGGAATAAATTAAAATTTAATAAAACCGAGCCCATCAATCAATCGACGATCAAATAAAAACATAGTTCAAATTATCATAGTAAATGGAATTAATTATCAAATCAAAAAATAAAAAATATATGAATACAGATACGAGCATCTTGACCTTGCGTGTATTGAGTTTAAATGAAACAGAAGACGTTGCGTGGCCAATTAACTATATAACTGTTTAATATGTGTATGCAATTAGATGTCTAGACAAATATACTACTAGATTAATTTAATATTTATTTAAAATGTGGGCATAACCGGTTCTCGTTGCGATTGCCGGGGTAAAACAACACGGAGCGCGGTCAGTTCTTGAATATGTTTATTTTCGCATTGCAGTCTGTAACCATAGCGCCAATTTTCGAATACAGGAAATGCAAAAATTAAAAGGGGGTAGCGCATAATTGGCCCAGGAGCCAGGAGGCCCGGGCCGGGGTCCGATATCCATATTCCGCGCACACGTTCCCTAATCAGCTGTTAGGGGCGAGCCAGTCCCCAGGAAGGGGTTGGTCCCCGCAGCCAGGAAATACGTTGTGCCCGATAAATTGCCAATTCAAAACCGATAGCGGCCGCCGAACAAATGGTTTCGCCGTAACCCCGATTTATCAGCCACTAAATTACAACCGGATTGCCCAGTGTCGTCTGCCCCGCAATCAACGAATTATCATAATTGCCCTATGAAAAATTGGGACCGAATTCGTCAACAATTTTAGGATCATCCGGACCTCATAACTCTAATTCAATAAAGCTATATAAGCACAGCTTTACCGGTGACAACGCTGGATCTGTCATCACGAATTTTGATTAAAAGCGGGCCATCAAAGATTCTTATATTTCGACAATACGTTTTTTCGACGTTTTTTATCGCTCCGTGCCGAATGCGATTGAGAAAAAACATAGCGCATGTGCAAGTACGAGCGAGAAAAAACATCGTGCTGTGCAAATGGCGAAACCACATGCGACGAGCCGGGAGCGTGATTAATGTAACTATTTTTATTCTTAGATAAATCCATTTTTAAAACAAATGTCAAGATATTGTCGAAGAATTTATCAAAATCATGAATGTTTGGGGTCCATTATCATACAAAATACACCCCATCAGCAATAGCTATTGGTTTCGAGCCGTTGTTACGAAACAAGTAAGAGTAAGTTACAAGTAAATGCCCCTAGCCGTGCCGATGGGGTCTATTGTATACCCCAAGTTTTTGATTTTTCTCGAATAACTCCTTAATAAAAATCCTGCATGCCAAAAACATTTTGTATTTGTCTAAGAAAGTCTAAAAAATAAATAATCATTAACTTTTATCGTCTGCAATTGCGAAAAAGATCAATATTAGCTACTGTTGCCACAGACGCACTGTTTTTTCTCGCTAGCATCCGTTATGATGTGCTAAGTGCGAGTAAAACGTGCTGCGAGAGCTCAGTCTGCGGCAAGACATCGCCAAAAGCGTTGTCATTTATGCGTCATACTGATTAGTGCCATCATTCATCATCAATATCTAGACTTGAGATGCTTGGGGTCCCTGAGTGACCCCGTTCGGACGTCGCGGTTGTTTTCGAGACGGATGAACTGTCGACAACACACTTCTGCAGATATGGTTTGCCTGGTTTTATTATTTCATATACAGAAAAAGTCCACTCATAAAATACCCCTCCAAAGTGTTAATCCTGGCTTTGGGGTAGAAACGGGTGATTTTTCTTGGAAAGCCATTGCTTTCTCCTTTACAATTTACCGTAAACTATCCATATCTCTTCTCCGATTACAATTTAATGCAAAATATGTTGACATCTTAAATAAAATAAATATGCAGACCGTAGTTCTTCATAGGTCAGTTCACCCAAATACCCCACTAATTTTTCAGGGGCGTTTCAAATATTCATGTGTTGGTCGACGCTAAAGATGCGAATGTTTGTGATAATTCTTCAATAATTTGGCGAGGATTTAATTAGAGATTTCAGCATGTCATCATTGAACTTTGAGGGTTTTCCTGATTAAAATTGACGTATGTTTTCAGTCAGCACTAGTCCATAAATCACATTGATTGTTTTTGCGCCCTTGGCGGCGTTTAAGCCCTGATCATAAAAACCAGAATGCAGATCTTATTAATAATAAAATAAATTTTACGACACAAAAAAACTAGAGCCGACGAACAACACAACAAAAAATAACATAAACAAAAATGTTTATTTCACAGCGTCTAGACACAAACTGTACTTAACAAGTATATGATAACATGGATTTCTTTCCGGATAACCTATTATTTATAATGTAATATAAAATGCGTAGCAAATTAAACATAAAATAAAATTCGCCCACAAATTGACCCGCTCCAGCGCTGAGCTTATGAAATTAATTAGTCAATGTCTAAATAAGTGGGCATCAAACTAACGCACGTCTTCACTGCGCTGGAATGATGCGCATGCGCAAACGCACCTTATTTATAAATTAGAGTGTCGCTAATTGGCAAACAAACGCGTTACTTACTTCATAACAGTAAAATTTAATATTGGATTCAATTAAAAATACAATAACGTTGATTTACCATGAATGACAATAAATTATTTATGTGGCAACAGTTCTTTTATGAACGTTGCAGTCAATTGAGTGCAGACAGTTGATGGACGGATGACCTCCGGAGAGTTCTGCGTTACAACACTTCACAAAAAAAATGCATTGTCTTGAAATCCAATACAAAATATCAATTGTTGAGTGAATCTATATATTGTTTTTTTTTTCAGAGAGATTATCGAACAAATAAATATACGGTAGAGATACAAAATATATAGAAAACATCTAGCTATTCTGAAATAATTAATAACATATCAAAAATTCAACGAATATTCTAAGTAATAATGGAACTTATTTCTCAATAACTGATGTAAATTAATTTATTTCGATTAGTCATGAATACTTAAAATTTAATCAATTTAATGTTTAATTATTCATATTTATTATAATCATAAAATCAATATGCAATTTACGATTAACCGATTCACGGCGGCTCGAATCCAATGGTGTCGGCCGATGGGGTATATTTAGTAAAAAATAAATCTATGAAAATATATAATTGCACGATTCACTCGTACTCGGCACATTGTACCGGATGCGAGCGAGAAAAAACATATTTTTTTGCAATTACAGACAGTAATTATTTGAAATGTTTATTCTTTAGGCGTTTTTAGTCAAATACAAAGAGTTCGTAACATATAGGATTTATATTAAAAGAGTTATTCGAGAAAAATCAAAAACTTGGGGTCCCAAATAGAGCCCATTATCACGGCTAGGTTAATAAGCAACAAAAATGTAATCGTTGTATACTATTTTACTATATAAATTATATTTACCCACTATATATATATATATTTGAAATTTTACGCGTAAAAAAAGCACAGCATATCCCCGGATTTATATCGCATTTCTCCTTTCGTTTTTGTTCACTTGTTTGTCGAGAAAGAGAGGAAAAAATAGCAGAGGGGAGTAGAAATGAAGGGTCCGCTTTTAAAAACGAAAGGGGGTCAAGCGCTGTACAAATTTATATTTAACATAAAATAATTTTACTTAAAAATAAATATATGTAGACAAGTCATGATTAAAATTATAATTAATTAGATTCTCGTAGATCTAGTCAGATTTTTGCGATAGATTCGATTGACGATGAGCGATCACGCTACTCTGATCTGTACCGACGGTATTAAAGAGCATTTTACCGTATTTTTTTTGTATCATTTTAATTATTCTTCTCTCTGTTTGTTTTGTGCTTTGGAGTCGCCGTTCCGACAAGTGCGCATACACACAGGGATGATACGCGAGTTCATGAAGTGGGCGCTGTTCATTGAAAGCGCTCACACGGAGGGGCGAAGATCTTTTGACGGTGATATAAAATAATGAATGTGCCACTTTACACCATAATGGCGGCCATGAAGACGTGTATAATGGCGTTTATTAACGAGCGATCTTTTTAAACGGGGGCTCGCCCCGAGACAGGGCGTAGCCCCCGGCCGCAAGAACAATGCCTCGGAGACCCCCCCGGACAAACATCGGTCACCATTCATTGGGCGGCGGGTCCCATCCAATTGTGCGAATCTTACATGCGTGACAGTAACACATTGGTGAAGAAAAAAGTTGCAGGTAAAGATAGAGCCGAGAAGGGCGTGTTATTGTGAGTAATTCGGGTGGGGATGTGGATATTTATTTGCGCAAGCGATGCGGAGATCGAGCCGTGTATTGTGTGAATCGCGCATGCGCATTGGCATGAAGAATTGGGGATAAAAGACTTACATGGCTACTCAAACAAAGAAGAGTAAAGAATCGTTTATACGATTTTTTTATCACTGTTAAAAAAGAAATGCATTTAGACTAAACAATTCAATTCTTAAATGCGACATATTTCATAGTATAAAGCATATAATTAGGTTTTCGGCCGATGGAGTGTTAATACATGAACGGTTTTGTAGTTCTGTTGATCAAGCATTAGATAATTGTGTATAGCTCGTCTTCTCCGTGTGCTTTATGCACACTGGATCCGAATATATGCGATCAATTGAGTTCTTGTTAGACTCTCATATTGTTTTCGTCCCTGGCAAGCTGGAACATTTTTGGACTTCCAAACCAGTCTAAAATATCGATGGTTATTGTTTCCCAAACAATATGATGGGATATCCCTTACTATGATAGTTCACCGTTTTTAACAGTACAGTTTTACTTGAATCATTCTTTAGTAGCGCCACATTTTAAAAGCTTCCAGTTAGATATAGTTCACTTTTTTTAAATTATATAAATATTATCTGGTCTTTAAATCTAAGGTGCACTAAGTCCATATATTTAAATAAACAAATCTGCCGCCGATAAAGATCGCGTTTAGAAAAGCATATAAATAGGCTACCGGCATATGTGATCGAGCCCAGCATAGCATATAAATCGGTTTCCGGCCGATTATGCATTAAGAAAATAAACAAAGAATCGCAGAAGGAGCTAAACGTCATAAATAAATCATAAATGCCAAGCTAAGGTTATTAAGAGTAAAATGTTATAAACCTATGATTCTGTTTTTTAATTTTAAATAAAATTAAAATGAAATGAAAAGAAAATATGATTATAAAAATCATTAATTATTATAAAAAAAACTTGAATAACTAATATTATATAAGATTATATTACAGAACGAAGAACAATGGAATTTCCTGAATAATCTTCAAAGATGTGCCACCATATTGAGCACTCACCAAACACAAGGGAATACGAGTTGAAGAGAAATTTTGATATGAAACTTGCTGATTACTAGTGCCCTTTGTATTATGGAATGCACCTGCTTTATATTATATAATAATAATTAATAATAAACTTTATTTGCATTTAATCACGTGATTAAATGCAAATTAAATGAAAATGTCAAAAAGGACATTTTCATTAAATAGCTATAAAAATTATCTAGAAATATCATTTGACCCAGTTTTTGGATGAAATGACCAGTTGGCGTTATTTTATGTTAAGTAATCACATAAATGTGTCCATTCTATAGTGCGGCAGTATAATCTGAGATAATTCATATGCAAAAACTATAAAAACAGCATGACACACAGCACTTTCATCCACGCTCGCCGAACCAAGGATAAAAACCAATTATCTAGAATAATACAATTGTTAATGTGTAGCCACGTCTATGAATAAATTCGCATTCAAATTTGAAGCGCACACAATCGATAGCAACGATCTCCGTAGGCGGAAAGTGCAGAAAGTGGGCGACCCTCGTCTGCTCCGTCGGACAGATGCTGTAGTACACGCCGGTAGGTAAACCACAGATTTGCATGAAGTCATCCAGAGGCGAATGGTGAATCATTAAACACCGAAAAAGGAGAGATACGCGCCAACGGGAAAAACTGTGGCGGAATATTTCAGGAAATAGTTGCGGATATTTCGAAATTCCGCCGAGCGAAACAATGTTCGGGGTGTAACAGTCGTTTTCGATGGCATTTGCATGGCGAAAATTGCCATTGGCCCGGAGGTCTCTCGGTGTCCCATTGTACTAGTTTATAGCATGCGGTGGACCTCAACCCCACCGCACCGGCCCCGCAGTTTCCCCCGCGCCGGAAAATCGTGTCCGAAAAAATCGGGGGATCTTTGATAAAAAAAAATCCACCGAAGAAAGGGCGGAGATTTAAATAATGCGGTTTTCTTCCGGATCAAATGTCGAAACTTTTCGCATTAAACGCGAAGAGGGAAAGTTGTATGTGAGGCAACATAAATAAAGGATTCAACTTTTAAAGCCAATAAATGTTACTTGTTAGCGGGGATCCATAATATTTTATATATTCAATAAAAAAATATATTTTTCGTCTTATTAAACCAATATTCGCGCCAAAAATATATCCGAATCTGACATAAAAAACTTTTACTAGCTAATCCACACAAGATTAATCATAATAATACATATCTGCTGAAGATAGCTAGTATCAAATAAGAAATGTCTAACACAAATATTATAATAAAAAATAGCGTTATAATACCAATAAATAATTTTGAGTTTTAAAAATATAACGTTTTATTTTCACAATAACATTATGTACAAATTACGTTATTTAGCGGTTTCAAATTTTAATATCGTATAATAAAAAGCTGTGTAAAGGATCCGTAATATAAAGCATTTAATTTGAATTATTAAGATTTAATATGAATAAAAATATAGCGTTTTATTTTTGCAATAACGTTATTTAGCAGTAACATATTTAAATAAATATGTTAAAAAGTAGACGTTATAAGAACTACAGGTTAATTAGAAAGTCATAATAGCGAAAAAACAATGGAAAAAAATTACCATCATAAAATTCGGGTAATCTGAAAGGCTCTGATATGCAAAAGCTTTATTTTCAACAGTTTTAGATATTACGGATTACGATAAGTTTTATTTTTGAAATAAAATATAGTATTAACACATTACCTACGGGGGACGTGGATTCCACGTCAAAAGCGCATTTGTGCATGTCCGGGGCGCGTATAACACACGCTGGCCGAAACTACGGGTTTGATCCGCTGTAACGTATACAACAGTCTTTTTTAAATATTTTTTTTGGTCAGATACTTCAGACCTTGAAGGTGACCCTTGAAGAGAATTTCGGCAAACGTGACAAGTGCATATAAAACCATTCATTCGAAATATTTTATGGATGTTTTACAAGGAGTGTGATTTATTTAATAATTTATTGATTAAAAAAAATCAATTAGACCCATTCAAAAATTGTTTAGTGACTCCTGCTGTGGGATATATTTTTTTTACAAGAACTATTTAGCAAATGTTGAAGTTCAAGTAATTTAATTTTCGGCTCAATTTCTTGCTTAATACCGTCGTATTGAACCAAATTCACAGATCAATAGCATTTTTTTTTTATTCAGATATTGAAATAATATAATTCATATCGCGTTGCAGATTCAGATCAATAGAAAATAATTGATTCAGACTGTTTCACTGGCTATAACGCTGGCGACCGCCGATGCATATACGCATCACTGGCCGCCAACGTTCGGGCCCGCGATGATACACATATGATACACCGGCCACGAAAGTGTTAATAAAAGAGTAATGATTTTTTTTTGTAAAAGACGACGTTTCACCAAATTTCGGCGAATGCGCCCCAGCGCAAGTTTGACCGCGATTCACTCCGTAGATAATGTGTTAAATAGGCGTACATTCAGCGAGTGAGTATCTCTTGGCAAGTAGATGATGATGAAGCTCAAATAGCAATATTATAATAAATATAAATAAAATTGATATTTATCGAAGACGTTATAAAAACAACATATTATTACGACGAAGGTCGAAAAAACAATGGGCAAATGTCTAGCATCATTAAATTAAGGTACCCTGATAGGCAATGATAGCTTTATCTATCAACACTTTTAGATATCCCGGGTTACGATTAAGCTTTTTTTAATATAAATTTAAAATAAGCGTTAAATAGCTTAAAAAAATAATATGACTTCCTTGTCATCGACTACCATTTTAAAGTCTGGTGCATACACTCAGCGAGTGAGTATCTCGTGAAAATGATGATAAAGCTCGAATAGTAAGTTTTTATTAAATATGCATAAAATTAATATTTACTGTAGTTGTTAAATATAAACAGCAGGTTAATTAGAAGGTCATAATAGCGGAAAAACGTTGGAAAAAGGTCTAACATCATTAAATTAAGGTACTCTAAAAAGCACTGATATGCAAAACCTTTATTTTTAACACTTTTAGATATCCCGGGATACGATTAAGCTTTATTAGTAGAATTAAAATTAGCGTTAAACCTGATGATTGTAGGTTCAGAGTGACGCTCACATTTTAATTATTTCGAGTCATTAGTATTTCCCGATCGATCTTCAAAATTCAACACATGATTCGGCCATATTGTTCTCACTTTGAAGATGTTCGTTTTCAACACTTCTTGTGTATTCAGTTGTGCGCTCTGTCGAGTGAAACACGTTGCGTAATAGCGTCGGACCAACACCCACATCAATATCGAATGTGTCAGGATGTCCACGGAAACAGAATGGAGAGGAGCGTGATTCTGGAAGATCGATCCGGAAAATAAAATGAAAAGAGAGCGTCCCCCCCTCTTCGTCCGACGACCGGTGCAGTTTTCGCCAAATTTTCCGACGCCCGGCAAAAAACAACGGCGCCATAATCGGACGCGTGTTTGCAGAGGTGTGTGTACACGCGGTAGGCGGATTTTTAATTGAAGGCGGCCCTTTCAAAATTGACTTGCCCAACCGGGTGAATAGGGCACTCGAGATATTTGCTCATGGACCGTGCCAAATAATGCGCGCATTGACCCACGGTTAACGATAGTATCCGAAATACAATTTTTACGACTCAGCTGTAATTAAATCGAAGGGATACGGGACTCATTTGCATGTGCAACGGTGCGTTGAATTTCAATATATATATATATATAAATTTTTCGCTATGATCGAATAATTGGCATGATTTACGGCAAATTGCGGTGTGAATCACATTGTTGCAGCCCACCACGCCAATTTTGTTATACGACCCGTGCATATTATATTTTTCGGAATTAATTAGCATTAGTTTTCGCCTCCCCCATACGTATATGTTTATTCGCGTGTTTTGTTACACCATTATGGAATAGACATCCTTGGAATCAACTTACTGGCCAATTAATGAACGCGCATACATTCGCGGCGGTTAAAAGCGCATTAAAATGCATAAGACAATAAAAAGAGAGCGGGTGCTATATGAGAGAATGGCGAATGGGTGATGTGTCTGCAATTAAATGCATCTAGATTTATTATCTAGAATCAAGGACTAATTGGATATATACCGAGTGCTCGGATCTTGTTTTGCAAACATAAAACTAAAACAACTGTATTTTACGCTAGTTAAAAAAAACAACGATATATCGTTGTTCATCAGTGAACATCTTTTTTGATTAACCTAGCCGTGCCGATGGCGTCTATTTGGGACCGCAGGTTTTTGATTTCTCTCGAATAACTCTTTTAATATAAATCCTACATGTAACAAACTTTTTGTATATGATTAAAAAAATCGTTGATTGTTCGCAATTGCGAAAAAAAATAAAAACAATATGCGTTTCTATTCGCTCCGTACCGGGTGCGAGAAACAAAAAACATTGCGCATGTACAAGTGCGAGTGAAACCGTACACGTGTGGTATTCATCAATATCTTGACTTGAAATGTTTGGGATCAATTTTCATACAAAATAGACCCCATCGGCTAGAGTTATTGGTTTCGAGCCGCCGTGACGGATCTGTTAAGTTGCCGTAAACGTTCAATTTACATACAAAAATGTAGACGAATATTTCTGAAGCTCGCTTAGGAATTTATTATTAATATATGGCCCAACCTTCATTTTCTGAATCCTATAATTGACATACCAACAATAAGATCACTACTTAACCCCTTTAATGTTAAACTAAAGTAATTATCTCTATGTAATCAAACCCCTTACCACCAAATTGAATCAATGAATCAAAGGAATGCTTTTAGTTAATGATGTCGACGTTAGATGAAGGTTTCAGAGCATACGAGGATTTCAATAGATGAATTAGAAAAAATCTATATTTTAACGCCTATTCGAAGATTGTTATTTATTTATTATGTACATGGCTTTCTAGCCAGGACACTACGTGATCTCTGCCGGTTCTGGGATTCTATCCACCTCCCAAGCACCAACAGAGGCGCGACCGTCTCAGCCCTGAGGCCAGAATTGTAATGGTTATCCTCCAGGTTATATATGCTCTTCGAATACGAGCGAATTAATGAACGTATGTCACCTCGAAGAGTTGTTCTTCGGGGTCGTATAGAGAATAGAAGAGGAAAAGCATGAAAAGTATTACAAAAAAGAAAAGATGTGAAGGACGCCAGATCTTATTGGTAAAGCATGGTCTGTACAGATCAATAAAATCTGCAATGAGACTTGCTGTAACTATAGCGGATTATATTGCGATTTGGGCAGGTACAGGGTTTAGATACGAGTGATAGTATTATTTTAGGAATTAGTGGGGAGGCACAGAAAACTGCTGACCACAAAGAAGCTGCAAGAACTTGAAAAGTTGGAACATAAGGTTAATGAATGCCTTTCTTCATAAGTCGAGAATCGTAACCATTCTTGACTCGAATCTCCTTGATCCTCTGCATTCTATATCTTTCATCTCAGTTACATCGGCGTATCTGGCGGTCTTCACCTGGTCGCTCTAACTGTCTTCTTATACGTTTCCAAGCGCGAAGAGCTTCTCCATGCTATCTGGGATGTCCAAAGTAGCGAAGAATTATTTTGATACAAATAATATAATTGAGGGTCTGTCATCCTTTTTCTTTGCCATTTCTTCTCTAGAACAGAAACGTTTGTACTACGTTTAGCGGTCCATGGAATTCTTAGTCCACGTAATTTTTTTACCGTCGTGGTACAGATTTTTACGTCCTGTGTAAAAGTGAAGAATACTAGAGAAGAGTCTTTTTGGAAATGCTCTTCCTATTTTTAGCTCGCAATTTCCGTTACTTGTAAATAGAGATCCAATTCTTTGACCCTCTCCAAATCCGGAAATTATCGAACCTGGATAGCTGATTACTTCTATCAATTACCATAGGGTGGATTTTGAAAATATCAAGCCATTTCTTCTTTACTGTAGCTCATCAATGTAGAGTTATCCGAATATCTTAAAATGAAGAGATGAAGGCTCAAACAAGCTGTAATAATATTGTCTGGAATAATTAATTTCCAAAACATTTCCATAGGCAGAAGTAGTTCTTTGGAAGGATTTTTAGTAAATGTGATCTTCTGATGATCCTCAATCAGCTCCAAGTCTTTCAATCATTTTATATAACGCCTTCAAAGCATAATATGGCCATTCTTCTTGATTTTAACCCACTAGGATCCTTTGCATTCAGCATCTCGCATAGCAGCTACTACGGAGAAGCGGGTGGGGGCCCTGCCCCTTCTCCTGCATCCTTATACGTTTCAAAAGAGGGCGAGCTTCTCCAGGCTATCGTTTCTTCTAACGATATATCAAAAAATCGAAGAATCCTTTTGAGGCATCTAGCAGAAAGTCCATCATCTTCATCGTTCATGGTATCCTCAGCAGGTTTTTTATTTCTTAAAGGAAACATTCGTTTGCAGGACTCGAAAAAGTCCAATAATTTATAACAGAATATTTTTTAATAATTTTTGCAATGCAAAATTAAAACACCCCAAGCGCTTGTGGTTGAAAAATCGCAATATATCCACATGTTGGTACAAATTTCTTCCCCTACATATTATTTTTCATAATAATCGCATAGAGAGAAAGCAAAAAAAAAATATAAATACTCCCCCTTTTAATTACGTGTGAAAGTGAACAGCGTGGTACAAAACGCATAGTGCAGCGATATTGATTTTATTCATATGCACCTCGTTGTAAACGCGTACAAAATTGCATATTCTCGTTTATATAAAACGTATTGCCAATTTTATTATTGCACCGTGACGCTTTTGACACATTTTATAGAGAAGGTCATTCGGAAACATAAAGGCGATATAATATGGAAAAAAAACGACATGATTTTTGCCTGATTTTGCACACAATGAAAATGACTTCACGCGACCTTCTCCGTTGCAAAAACCAGATACACGTAGCCTTGGAGTTTTACTGAAATTTTTAAGTAAATCAATTCGCGATACGACCAATTCGACACTAGATACATTATCCCGAAGCCGAAAATAAATACAAGATAAGAGCGTGGGCAAAATTTTATGTATGTAAAAGGTTATCAAGTCGCAATATTTATTATATTTATCAGCGAAACTCATGTGAAAAATGTACGAAATTGCATTTTTCATATTTTTCGCGATTCTATTATACACGTATGCGTTTACAGTCGACTCATTTTATACGCATAAAAAGTGTCACATGCCGAATTTGCATACGATTTTGTTTTTCGTCACATCGGACGCGTTGCACAAGATCTATGTATCGCTAGATCGTTCGACAAATTTGTTACATGCGCCTAAATCGGCATGTCTTTGGCGAAATTAACATTTCGACATGAGCCGCGCAATAATAATAACATGGTTATTTTGCATAGTTTTTTCCAATTTTTTTTTTATTATTTCAGTCATTTTTAATACATCATCCGTTGCGATATTATTTGGCATATCGTCATATCCGGTCTGGCCGTCTACTGAATTTAATTTATACAATTAAAATCGGCAAACTTGCATGAGCCGTTCTGTACGACTGCGCCCCTGTCTTTAATCTGATGAAGATTTTTATTCAGACTATGCACGCCAACAAAATTCTATTATTTCGAATAATTGCATGGATACTTTTTTGCTATATTAAAATTGCAACTAATCATTTTAAACCAGTATTATCAACTGGAAAAATATTTTATCATACAAGCTGGATAAAAAAAATACATTTTTTTTATATTATTGTGTGGCACACTTGTTCTTGACGAATCTTGACATTGATAGAATTTTATGTATCACTGGTACACTTCAATCGCACTTGACACATCGTACCGGATGCGAGCAAGAAAAAACATCGTGCGCCTGACGACAACAACAGCGAATATTGTTGTTATTATTAATTTATTCGCAATTGCGGCCAATAAAGGATAATATCTCTAGACCAGTGGTTCTTAACCTGGGTTCGATCGAACTCCAGAGGTTCGGTGAGTCAGTCTCCCGGGTTCGGTGGAGGTCAAAACACACACCCGTCTTATTGTACGATATTATGAAAAAAATACGACTTATGATATATGCATACGAAACTGGTGGGGTTCAGTACCTGCAACAAAGTTGAGAACCACTGCTTTAGACCTTTTCAGGCATTTATGACATGAAGGATTTATATTAAAAGAGTTATTCGAGAAAAATCAAAAACTTGGGGTATACAATAGACCCCATCGGCACGGCTAGGGACACTTACTTGTGTAAAAATGTTTTTCAGCGATATACCTCTTTCTAAAGATAACAAAAAATCTATGAATAGACGACGTTTTGTCAACATTGAGGGGAAAAAGTGCTTCGAAAATCGTAAAAAGCGTTGGTTTATTGAGAAAAATTAAAATTCTACGCATTTTCGATCAATTATCGTACAGATTTGAATACTTAAGAATTAAATAAAATCCAAGAACCGAATAAAGTAACCTTATTTTAAAGCCTGATGTACAGAAATGGTGACTAAGAAAAGACTGCATTCTAAATAAATTTAATAATATACGGAATTAGAATATCATTAGAATATAACGATAAAAATATAATGAATCTATTTTTTAACCCCTTCGTTGCTAAGACGTGATTTATCATCGTTCAGCAGTGGAAGGGTTATTAAAATATAATTTTATTTGACAAAAAATCAAGAAAACGATGCCTGAATTAATTCCAATATATGAATAATATGATTTTTTTATGTGTTGAATTAACGAAAATCAAACAAGATAGAAATACGTTTAAGAAGTCATTACTAAGTAAAAGTATATAATAATATTTAATATAAAGATTGGTATTTAAATATATTTATTATCGATACTGAAAATATGAACCATGTTAAGGACAAAACACGATTTTTCAGCAAGGCAAACTCAATCAAATTAATTTTTAATAGGTAAATTAATCTTTAATTAACACAATTCTCATTAAATGACAATGAGAAAATTGGTGATTCGTATAAAAAGATATTTTATATATACATGACAAAAAGTCGCCTGTTTTTTGTTCTGAAAAATTCTGTAAATAAATCATTTTTCCGCATTCAATCTTTCGATGATTCATACCATCGGTATCGATATAATAACGTAATTATTCCGAGTTTATCTGAAAAAATATACATAAAATCTATATTATTAGAAAATTGTATACATAGCAAACTGAATTAATACCCAATTTTACGCCATAATTTGATAAAATCCCGCAATTTAATAATAAAACGAAAATATAATCGTAAATATTGCAGATTATTTTGATTAAATGTGTAAATTTTCGCGGTTTTACGACCGAAAAAAATTGTTTATCCTCCTGCACTGCATATTAAATAATTAAGCATAGAGATTTAAGATTATTTATCGTAAACATTTATAATTTGTTGCTAATTCAGGATGACACATGAGATAAGTGATTAATCTTGATAATTCGCGGGTCAATTGTTGATGTTTTATATATAAATAGGGCTAGATATCGAATTCCGCGGGCTTCTAGTCAATATTATTGATTTTTCTGGAGGAAAACGTCAGATTTTGAATTGGTGTTCGCGAGCTTTCGCTCGTTTCTGAACGAGTGTTGCGATTTCGGTCTGACGCGGTTCGTTTGGAGGTGGTTCAGGGCTAGGGCGGCCGATCCGCGGGCTGATCGATTGGGGCGCCATGTGCGGGGCCTCGCCCGCGTTTGAGGTTATGTCGCCCGTCAGTGGAACGGTGGAGCGGTGGAACGATGGAAACAGTTTACCTCTTCAGGAGCGCGGGCGGCCGGGCAGCTCGACGGCTGCGTGCATGCAACGGGGATATATTTAGCGGCGATGTGGGCTAGCATAGCATCACACAAATAATAGAAAACGGAAAACATTAAAAGCGGACAAGAAGCGACACAGAGCAGCGGGCTAAGGCAGCAGCTGACTGCGGAGCGCGCGCACCTTGCACGGCCGTCACCGCGCCGCCGGCCGATAAGCGGCGGCCGTAAGCGGCCACGTCCCGACCATGTCCCGGCACGACGATCCGATCAATTAAAATCGATAACGACACATTCCTAATTCATTCCAATTAAAATCCGATTGGATTCCATCTGCACCAAATAACCACATCTTTGCGCAATTAAATTACAATAATAATTAGTATTATAATACTGAAAAGTATTGCCATGCGCGATCGATAATAAAAAACTGATAACAATGCGACGATTGAATTAGTGCGTTGATAAGAACGCGCGTGCAATGTTATTCGAGCCCACTCCCGCCCTCGAGCGGCCGCATTAGGAGTTATCGATTCTCCAGTGGTTGCCGTCACAATGGCCGCGGCCTAATTGCTTTATCGTGTTTCGTTTTCGGTTTCAATTTTATTTATATCCGCGATATTGCATTTTATGTGCGATAACATACGGAAAATAAAAAATAAAAATATATACCCAATTATTCATAACAATAGCAATATATACGCAAAACAATATTGATTATTTATATATTTTTATTATTATATTTATATATAATTATAAATTAACGTCGGTTTAACATCGCTCCAGTGCGAGCGCGATGGCCTATGCCGACGCGAAGAGACGCCACGATCAAGGTCTCGGTCTATTGCTATAATATTTTGTTTATAAACAAACGATTGTAAATATTTTGATGAATGAAATCACAACAATGCATCAGTTTATTACGCGAATTATTCTTATATGAATGTATTTTATTTATATTTTAATAAAATATGTGCCCGTCGATAAATCGATGTGTATTTTTAATGCAATAGGAGTATTTTTTATTCATTTTTTGTAGGTTAGAATGCATGCACACGCCGACGTCAAATCTGACAGCTAAAAACGGCAGCGCAGTGTTGCCAGCTGCGATCAATATTATATATTTTTTTTACGCAAATGACATTGAGGGGCACGATTATTTTAAATAATATTATTAATTATATACTAAGACAAGGTAAACATTATTATTTAATATATTTAAAACTCGAATAAAATAAAATTTACATTCAAATTAAAATAATAATAAGTGACTAGTTTCATTCGTTCATTTTATTACGAAGAAGATTAAATAAAAAAAATGCATGTAAAGTTTAATTGGATAAATATATTATTTTTATTTAAAATTGATACGTTGGATGTATTAAAACTAATACTTTTTCTGAAAACGTCAGCTCATATTTACTCAGCTGCTATAAAATGTTTGCTAGTAAGCGACTATATTCAACTAAGTTTCATCATTAAAGTAAATAATGTTTCCGTTGCAGCTTTATTCCATTTTTCAACACAAAGACACGATTGACAACTTTTGACTACCGGTGTGTGTTAAGTGCAGAGTAAAATTTACTGCTTTATCAAGAATTCTTTGAGGAAACTAGTATCAAGCATCAAGTTATAAATATCTCATGTTTATAAAATATATGCAAATCTAAAAAGTTTTTAAAATAAATAACAAAAAAATATCCACAGTATTTTTAAAGTTTATTCCCCCCCCCTGCCTTCTAAATAATTTTAAAACTATATTAAAGATTGCGTTAGAGAAGTTTTTTGATTAAAAAAATAGTATAAAATCAATATTAATGTATAAATAAAGCTTTTTTAAATTAATATATATTAATTTTTATTTATATCCATCAGATTGGTGTGAATGTATTTTTTTTAAATTTATTATCAGTTCGATTTTATATTTTTCAATTATACCCGTCGCAGCGGCTCAAAACCAACAGCGTCGGCCGGTGGGGTCTATTTAGTGTGAAATGAAAGTATGAAAATAGACCCCAAGCATTTCAAGTTTTCACTCGCACTTGCACATGCGCGATGTTTTTCTCGCTCGCATCCGGCACGGAGCGAATAGAAACGAATATTGGTGTTTTTATTTGTTTTTTCAATTGTGGACAATAAAGGTCAATGACATATATGAGATTTATGATTAAATATTAAAAGAGTTATTCGAGATAAATAAAAAAACTTGGGGTCCCAATTAGACCCCATCGCCAGCCGTAGTAGTAGTAGTGGTCGGAATGGATTAATTGTTAGAATGAATCATTATTGATCACTCGATCGTTGGACTAATTAAACTCGGTCGATTGTTGGCGACATCTGTCGCAGTTAGGAGGTGAAATAGTCTCTTAAAGAATTGATGGTACGCAGCGGCCATCAATCTGGAGGTCGCATTGCTGGCGGGCCGATTGCCGTTGCCGATTGGCCGGTTAATTGTCTTCGCGGTCTCTGGGGCATTCCGACCCCGTGGCCCCTGCGTAGCTTCCGCGGTGTATATTCGGTTGTCAATGAATCTGCAGCGACGCTAATTGACGACGCCGCTAATTCCGACCAATGAAAGTCATCTCGTCCATCACTCACTCGGAGAGTGAAAGCGCTCGACCGATCACCGCGAATTGCGCCAAACGAAGACGATCGATAATCGTTTATTTTTGTTTTGGAAATCATCACGATGCACTTTCGATTTGTAATTACGCGATGACACGCGTATTTTAGATGTGTGATGATGATGAATATGATGAACCCATCATGTTTTAACGCTGTGGCGGAGGAATGCGTTACATACCTTTGTTCGGGATATCGAGAAGATTTCTGAAACAAGAAAGAAAAATAGATTAGTATACCGGATTTAATAAAAAAGCTTTTCGATAGCTTAAACTTATAATTGTGAGCGAATTGAGAGTTAGAAGAGCGCTCTCAGCAGGTACGGATTTTGCATCGTGCTTTTAGTTGAAATTAATTACGATACCTGAACGACACTTTCAGCTTAAAACCTACTTTCTCCAAAGGAATGCTTCAAGTCAAATAAATTAAGGAGGCATTAAGATGATTCGGTCGGGATAAAAAAAATGGAAATCAGCTAGATCTCTTCAATCAATTCCACATGTTTGAAACGTGTCACGATATTATCATGATATCTATTTCTATCGTCTATATATAACGTCTTGAAAAGATGAGAACATGTGGCAAAACTCCTAGAGTGGTAGAAGAAACAGGTACAATGCCAGTAATAGTCAGGAGAGGGAAAACAATATTAAAAAAAACCGCATACCAAGATGGCTTGGGTTATGGACACAAAAGGTCTCACGTCACATGTGAGACTCAGGTTCTTTTGGCCTTCACTACCATTCAAGTCTCTATTTCATCCTTGTTTTTAAATAATTATTGAAAAAATACTAAGCAAAAATAGACAATTTCAATTTCCATATATAGTGGTAGCTCGGCATCGTCCTTAATCCGTTTCAGATCTATAAACTTATATCAAATATGACGTATACAATCACTATTATTTATAAAAGACATAAAAGTTTTTTAAGGTAGTAAGAAAGGAAACGAGTGAGAATAATATTGATCATTACAGAAGGCGATGAAAAGATAAAAAAAGGTAAACACTAGTCATCCGTTCAAAATTTTTGAAGAGACATCAGTAATGAAAATTTGTATATGAACTTTATGGTGCAACATGTGGTACATACTTCTGTGTGGTTGCGAGACATGGACATTGCTAGTAGCTAGCAGGAACTGTTCTTTATCTTTCAAATTCTTTACAAGAAGCGGGAAATTCTGGACACCGTAAAAAGTTATCATCATGGAAGAAACAGTGGAAGTGGGTAAGGTAAAAGGGGCTGTCGTGGTTCTGCAAGATTCGCAACTGGACCGTTAGACTGGTTAGAATTTCCATAATTCTCCAGGGCTTCAAAAATAGTCAAATTTATGGAGAAAAAACAAAAATTAGTAGATAGTCTTCATCCGAAAATACACAAGGCTCGTCAAAAGAATTATGGCCAGGATGTATATCAGAATGTTTAGAGTTTTGTTCATAACCTTATGTTTATATAATTGTGTCTAAAGACATCTTGAGATAGATGGGAAATTAAAAAAAACATTGATGAAAGAGCATAAAAGAAAATACAAATAGAAGAACTAAGCAGCTTGTAGTAAGGTGTTTATTTCAAATGTATTTTAGCATTAAATTTATTTAACGAAGGTGTAATTGAAGTCGCAATAGCTCTATTGTAGAGCCCTGGCCTCATTCAACATCCTTCTTAATTTTATCAGGTCTACCCCTACGTCGCTCCATCTTCCGGTATGTTTTAACGATGCTGCTGTACATAGTCCAGTTGATCTGGAACACATTTAATCCTTCAGCATGGTAAATAGTTTGCACATTCTAGGAGAACAGCCAAAAATCCTTCAATTTTTTTAGAGTAGGTCATTCTATCCTACGTTTCACACCCAACCTTGAGTACCAGGGTTCTATGTCGGGGTTTTTCCTTTCCTTAGATATTTTATTACTGAGTTTTTTTACCATTATATGAAGAGATAGAGATTATGGATTTTCAATCATTTTGGATAAAAACTGTTTCTTTATTTGTTTATTAGTTCTTTAGACAGTGGAATTGAGGAAGGAATGAAACATAATTGTTTTGATGATGATTCGTTAAGGCCACGCTCTTTTAACTCCATAGAAAGTATGACAAAGACATTTCCAGCAAATTCTACACGTACATTCGTACGCGCGCATAGATTTGCTACATCCACCGTGCGACAAGACACTATACAAGCCCATTAAAGCACTTATTGCCATTTTCCGGCGTTGATAAATGCTAAATAGCGTCGCGGCGCCCAAAATGCTGCGATGATATTTCAGTTTTATAGTGCGAGTGTGCGAAATGTCGCGATCGCCCCCGGAGCCGCCCGAAGCGCTGTTGCGATGTTTACGAGCTATTTAATGGGATCCAACATCGCGGCGAAGAAGTGAGTTGTTTATGGCGGCGAGGTAAGCCAGGAGGCCCCGAGGTCCCGAGGCTCCGCTTCTCGCGCCCCGATATTTATGCCGCCTAATAACTGTTTTCCACCCCAGTTGCCGAGGGTCTGCTCCTCACGAAGCCATCTGATTCTCCTATTCTCACCTCCGGCGGGGGGCTGCTGCTAGCTATCTTGTTAAAAGAACTTTACGAGTTTTGATTCGGGTGGCGCGACTCTTGCTCCCCAGGTCCCGTAATCCCGGTCTCGTTACTAATGCTCCAATAAATTATTTCTATACATGCTCAATAACAGAACAGGTGTCGCCGTAGACTCTAAATTTGTGAACCTTTAAATTGTTTAAAATATTTACATGGTCGTAAGGACCTAGCCATGGTCATAAGGACCATGGCTAGCTATTACAGAGAGTAAGGAAAGATTGTTGTTTTTGGATAATAAGTGTTAAATATGGCAACTGCCTTCTGCAGACCATCATGAAGGCAAATGTAGAAGGTGAACGGCGATGTGGAAGAAAGCTCGCCGAAAACAGACATTTATAAAAAGAGATAACAAGGGTATGTAGATCGCCAACGTCCGAAAACGTATAAGGCATCCTAAGATGAAGACTGTAGAACCCTAATCTAATGTGTCTCGCATTCATCGCAAACACGTTTCGTTTAAAAACCACGTTTCCCTTGATCTGTCGTCTTAAAATGATGGACCCGTGAGACATTTCACCCTAAGTAATTATATAAACGTTAAATCAAGGTTCTATCAAGACTAATTCTTGCATTAAGAAGAGGTTCGAAATGACTGTCTTGAGGGTATTACAATTTAATCTGTCTGCAGGGGCGGCTCGTCCATATACACTGCTGTGCTGCAGCACCCCCAAGCAAATTAAGGGTCTCTATCGAAGAAAATCTATTGATTATAGTGTATGCCGCACGGTGTTGATCAAGAGCGCTGTCTTCTCGTCAGCGCTACCAGCGTCGTGTATTGGTTGGATGCGGGGCCGCGGCGGTGTGAAGGGGGAGGGAGTTCTCATCGCTAAGCGATATGCAGCTTAGCTACTTTGGGCCACTTGTCACTTTGATTCGTTTAAAATGATTATTAATAGTAATATTATTTAGCATTTGGATGTTACCTTATTTTTTATGTTTGAAATATTAATTAAATATACTTTTTTTCATTTTAATCATTCGCGGCACTCCCAAATATTTCACCCACGAGTCGCCACTGCCAGTTTGTCATACATATGCATCATCAGTACTCGGATGAATTATCTTCAGGGAATGGTATGGACAGTGAACTTGTTTTTTCATTAATAAATTAAATTTTACATGCGGAAAAATTGAAAAACTTCCCGCCTGCATCGTGCGTCTAAACATGCAGGCGTAATAAATCCCCGGCACAATACAGGCAACAATGGTATTATATAAGCGCTTTCTAAAGTATACGTGGTGAAATATTATATTACCGATATTGTTTCCCGGGAATCACCGGCGTGCCCGAGACCATGAATCACGCGAGCGGGGGCAGGGGTACACTAAGAGTTACCTCTCCGCGATACGCCGAGGGGAGGAAAACTCCAATTTCCTTGAATTACTCCACGTTTTGTTTCACAAATCTTCCCGGAGCTAACCTTTCCCAGGTGCGCACTACGCCCCCGACACAGACAATGCATTCCTGATATTTCGCCGAGGCGTAAAGTCATGCCTGAAATGGGTTATCCGTTTCAGATTAAACTAAAAATAGCTCCGGAATAGAATTTAAATAATTCTAATGGAAACAAGATGGAAATTGCAATGAAACAGCAATCGGCTTGCAACGATCTGTCTGGTGTTTGGAATTGTGTACGATTTAGTTTTATCCTAATGTAGTTTTAAAATTAATAAAAATACACTGTTTACTAGTTTAGTTTAAATAGTTAAGCAGCTTTTTAGACAACTAATTCGATGAAAGACTTTAGAAGAAAGTCGATTGAGAGACTCGTCACAGTGTTGATCCTCAGACATGTGACATCAAACAAGAAAAGTAAGTAATCCTTAACAGAATGTCAGACAAGGGCTTGAAATATTTTTTTTCAATTAGGATTCTAATCAATAGCGTCGTCCAAAGGGGGTATCTCAGATACCCCGAGCATTCATAATTTGAATTTTTAATTTTTAATGAATCAATACGACGCGTAAAAGCCAACGCTTTCGGCATTGTCTCGCCACAGACTGAGCTCTCGCAGCACGGGTCACTCGCACGTTTCGGATGCGAGCGTTAAAAAAATATTTATAATATTAAACTTTATTAGACAAATGCAAAAAGTTTGAGACATGTATATTAAAAGAGTTAATTTAAGAAAAATCAAAAACTTAGCGTACCCAAGATACCCCGTAGGCAAGACTAGAACTCATTACCATACTTTTATGTTAAAAGTATTTGAATAAAAATATTTATTACGTTGAGTAGCAAATAACTTCTGACTCACTATGAGTCAATGGGACAGACAATTTTTTGCTTTTTCTAATGTTTTACGTAGGTTTTGCGTGGTGAACGTTATATTATCATGCTGTTTCTAATCCTTTATATCAGAGCTTCTCAATTACTTTCATGTCACGGCCCCCTAAATCTGAAAGAATTAATTCCCGCCCTCCGCCCAAAAAAAAATATTTTATAGTTTTATTAAGATTATTTGCCAATAATATTATTACAATTATAATACACCTATCTCTCGATTTACACGGTAGATAGGTTCCTGAGAAAAACGTGTATATCGAAATTGTATATTTTCCAATCTAAAACCGTGTAAATCGAAAAGTACACAAAAAACGCATAATTTGATTGTTTTAAAATACATAAATAAATACCAAAAAATTATTCTTTAAAAATAAAATTATATTCTTTTATTAATTAAACTTTTTTTTTCCAAAAATAACCCTAATTGTCAGCATTGAAAACCTGATTAGGAGAGTATATGAATTGATGCGCACCTCAGCAAATTTTGTTGGATATTTTTTGCGCTGCATCTATATCGCCAGTTGCCAGTTCACCTATGTAGAGACTGTCTTGATTTGAATCTTTGGAACCAAGCATGACTTGTTGGGAAAGCCTTTTTTTTCCAGATAAAGAAGAGGATGGTAATCCTCCTTAATTTTCACATATAACCGCAATGCTTTATTTGTAATAGCGTTGGTATCAATTACCATCCGTTTTTGTGCTCTGGTCCCTCTATCCGAATCATTAAGGCCTCTCCATGTTTTCCATTGCAATATCTCTGATATATGAAGTTGTGCTCGTATTCGTAATGTTAGCTGCTACAATCTTTCTAATTGAGTTTTTATTTTTTTTAATGGTTCTTATTGTAGCTTCATTTATGCTATATAATCTAGCAACATATATTACTCTTTTTCCATTTTCAAGTCAAGGATGAACGTTTAATGGCGGGAAGAGACATACCTACAGTGGAATGCACACCTACAGTGGAATGCACACCTACAGTGGAATGCACACCTACAGTGGAATCCACACCTACAGTGGGCGCACGAACACATAAAAGTTATTATTATTGATTATTTTCAACATTTATTTTCAACTTTTTTTTAAAAAAAAAAGAAAATCGATTGTTAAATTTCATTCTGGAAAGTTGACCTTGAACTTCGAACTGGTTATCTTATGCTAATTGACTCAATTCTGTTCTTACTAGAAAAAACCAGACTTTTTTAAGTAAGTATTAAAAATGGTTTATCTATTAATATATCGAATTAAAAAGATAATTGTTTGATATGTATTAGTTCCGTAAGCGAACGTTTTATTGTGTTGGAATCGTTGATGTATAATCCATCAGAGTTGTTGAAATTATATGTTCACCTTTTTTTTCCTTGCATATTTTTTTTAAATGGAAAAACCGTCAGAGTTGAACAACAAGTCAATCAGGCTATTAAAAATGTCTTCTTGTAACAATCGACAAATTTTATCTGTAAGGAATTAATAAGCTGTCAGAAGCTTACATCTTAGCAGTAGCAGTTCGTCGGTAAAATAGTTGGGGGTGCTGTGAAATATTAAAAATTAAAAAAAGTATGCTTCGCTCATATATTTTTTAAATATAGAAAAAAAGTGACAAGCGACAAATGGTTCAAAGAAGCTGTAAGTATGACTGCGCTATAATTAATCAGTGTGACTGCACTGAGTCGCAGCGCAGCCGCTTCACGGAGAGACCACCCCCACCCTCCGCTACCGGCCCGCATCCGTCCAATACCCGACACTGGTAGCGCTGACAAGCAGACACTACTCTTGCACTCACTATGTCAGATTACCAGATTATTAAATATAAATTATATTTATATTTTTGTATATATATAATACATAATCATAATATATTAATTTATAAAAATATATTTTTCTCAATATGGTTGGGGGGCTGCAGCTCTACAGTATATATGGACGAGCCGCCCCTGTATAATAGTGATTAATATGATATTCTTATTTTATAAAAATAGAATAAATGTCTGATAAAAAATGAAAGTTATCGAAGAATCGACCTAATACGTATCAAGTATCTACGTAGATACATAGAGTGATTTGGGTTAGGGGTCACCTTTTAACGTTACCATCCCACTATTTATGGATTAGCAGCTAAGCACCGTCTATCGAAAGCAGCGATTTAGAAAATCTATTTCACCTTATCTTTATAACCTAGTTAGACGTTTAATACGTTCCGGGAATATATTTATAGGATTTCAGTTTTTTTCTGCGATTAAAAGCTCTCAGTGGGATTTTAACTGAAAGCTATTGCTTGTATAAATACCTTATTCGATGCTAAAGTCAAACGGTCAGCATCCCTTCATTTTCCATTAGGTTCTAATTCCTAGAAGCTTACGAGCTCTGGATCATAGTGGCCAGAGGGGGTCGTCGAGCATAATAACACTCCACGTCACGAAACGAATAAGCGGTATTAAACATTTTTCTTTTAAAAAAATTAGATATGAATATGCATGCATGATGCTAGTGCAATTATAATATGCACATTATGATGCTTAGCACGTTTTAATATTAATAAAAAATGTATGAATGAGAATAAATGATGAATACCGAGCGTTCATTCACTGAATGTAATATGAATACCCATGGGAAATAATTTGCCGGGCAATATTTGCATAATTGCCGTATTATAATTATCTTAATGCGATGAAAGTGTAATTATTTTTGGTTTTATGTTATATATATATTAGAGTATTGCACTGGTTTTCGATCCCTATCATAGACTGCAGGGATCCGGAGCTGGAACTTGTTTTCACAGGTGATAAAGATTCATTACCCGTCGGGGCTATTATCGTAAAGGGTGTATTTCACTTGTGGCTTGCGAATTATATTCCTTTTTCGCAGGAAAAATTGTAATTAACGCTTTTATGTGGATAGGAGTATAAAAGCGGGGAGCACCCCGCGCTGAAATACGCTGAAAAATATTTTTGTATTGTAAATATGTATTTTTTTCGATTCATTGCATTCCGCTTATAGTATCGATATTGATTCTGGTTTATGGGATAAAAATAAAGAAAGTGTTGGAGCAGTTTTGCCCTCGGAGACAAGAAGGAAAGAATTTAACCGGTGTATCCTACCGAGAGGAAAACACGCGTCTTCTCCCTCCGGCGCTCGATGTGTACGAGAATTTTCCTATTCCCGTCCCCCTCCATTGCTGGTGGATGTGTACAGGGACGGCCCCATGGCACTTCCTTTTTATTTCCACCTCCGAATGCTTTCACACTGAACACTGCTCCTTTTTTAGTCCATTTTACTTTTTACTTTATACGGAAAATAACACCCAACTTTCCCGGTCAGGCGTAAGGCAATACGGGCACGTGAAACAGAGACGATGGGTTGAATCCTCCTATTTTTCAGACATTCATAACCTTTTTTTATTGCAATAATAAAATCTATGACGTTATCATTGCATATAAACAAATTCAGAATGAATTTTATATTATCACCGATCTCCATTGCCGTTTTTTTTATCATTTTCATCAGAACAAACATCGGAGAAGTTCAAAAGTGCACGTTTGACTCGTCGCCGCCCTCAAAGGATTAGCTCAAGTATGACAATTTTCCATTTTTTTTTTATGTCTGTGAATTGATTGCATAGTTGTTTGGTGGTGCTAGCACCATTTGAAAACATTGTGAAGAAAACCGGTGGTTTGCTAGAATGGGAGGGTGGGATCCTCTTTTGTGCTCGCACTGATACCTGCGGGGTGCCATTAGCCCCTCGGCAACCCCTCCTCCCGCCCCTCAGTGCCCTGACCCCTGTGTACCCAAGGTAAGACCTTGCATACTCGGCATTATTGCTATTTCTTCCCCACGTTCCCGCTTCTTATTCTGATTCCTTTATCAACTATATTGAGAAGGATGATGGTGATTTCGGTGCGTGTTGTGCTCTGGGAATTGGGACCTCGTACAGATATTCGCCTGACGACGAGCACGTGCAAGAACGCTAAGGTGACCAAGTTTTTCGTAAGCTAGACAATAAAAATCTCGAAAAAATAGATTTAAATAGACCGAAAGTATAAACAAGTAGATATATTTATATAATATATCTGTATTTATTATGATAAACTTTTAGATCTCTGTCACTTTTTTTTTAAGTTATACTTAAATGCAAAATGTGATGCGTGAATTTTATTTATGACTTAAAAACGCGTCCACAAACTGTTTTTGACCCAGCTGTACCGATGGGGTATAATGGCGACTTCGAGTTTTTAATTATTCTCAAATAATTTAAATCATTTATCATTTTAATTTAAATCATCATGTTACACACTTTTTGAATTTGTCTAAAAAAGTCTTAAGAATAAATAATATAAATAATCATTGTCCTAAATGTTTTTTCTCGCTCGCATCCTGTACAATGTGCCAAGTGCGAGTAGAACGTACGAATGATAAGTGCTGCGAGAGCTCAGTCGGCGGCAAGATCTCAATCTGCGGCGAGACCTTGCTGAGTGATTTACGCGTCATATTGATTAGTTAAAAAATCAAAAATATTGAATTATGACGTATACCATGAATAACTATTTTTATTCTTAGGATAATTTATTTAAAAAAAAATCAAGATATAGATCAATATCATGACTTGAAATGCTTGGGGTCTCTGAGAGACTCCCTTTGGAGGACTCGGTTGTTTTCGAGCTGCCGTGACGGATTGGTTCAAAATAAGTTACATCTATTGTTTATAATAATTAAAATATTATTTATAAATTAAACTTTTTCAATGACGGTGAATTATTTAGATGGCAAGATGAATATTGAATGCTTTAAATACTTGGTACACAAAATCATTGAATCCATGGAGGACTAAAAAAAATATTATCTTAACGAAAGTTCTTGGATTTGGGCATTGACGAATAAAAAAAATATTTTCTATTATTATTACAAAACTAAAATAAGTATATTTAGATGAAAAATGGGGCAAATATTAATCACCAAAGAAATTATAGTAATTATCTAACAAATTGGAATGAGTTTATTTAAATTCATTTAAAATTATAGTTTTCATATAGATATTATATAGATATTATTGTTTATATATAGATATTATAGTTTTCATATAGATATTATTGACCTATTTTTTATAATCTATAATATTAAAGAAAAGGGGTAAAAATATATAAGGAATTCTATCAAATAAAATTTTATATACCACTTCGTTATTAACAATTAAAAATGAACCCTTCTATAACGAAGAAATCGGGAAAACGTTATAGCAAAACCGCACTGTAGAAACCATAGGCACTCATACAAAATTTGGGACGAGGGCTTTTTATTTTAATTTTGTAAATTGAACAAAATCAGCATATCGATGATTTTTCAGATGATGACCTTGTTCAATGTCATGCGTTATTTTTAATTGTCAATCAAACGGCATTGTCGTCATTTTTTATTTAGCAACGTACATTATTTACAAAATACTTAATTTGAGTTAAATTAATAAGGTTTCTTCTATCGAAATCAATATGTTAAACATATTATTCATTCGCATATATAAATGTGTAATTTGACCTTGAAAATTTACGTTCTAAAAGGGAGCGCCATATAGTAGAGAGCGGTATTGGAGAGTTTATTGTATATAAGACTAAATATTACTGAAAATTTATTAATATTATTTTTAAATCTATATTTTTATTTGAATAGTATAATAGTTCATTCACTTCAATATTTAGAATAAAATGTATGTTTATGTAAAGCAGAGCTTGTTATTTTTTCGTACATGGACCATTAAATTTGAAAAAAAAATCAATGCTTTCAGTCGAACTTTTCAGCAATAAATTTGGATAGTAAATTTACATTTTATCTAAAATTACATTAAAACAAGATTTATATTTGCATTTTCAAGTTTTTCATATGTAAAAATGTACATTTATTCTCTGAATCGTTTCTACATAATAATCTTGGAATATATGAATCGATTCGCAAAATTTCAGCGTCTGAAACGATATCGTCTTGAATTTTCAGACGAACAGTATTTGCAGCCGTCGCATTATAATAATATTTTATTATATTTTACCAAGTTTAATAATTTGGCCCCCAACTTTCAGCATCGGCCGTATTATTATATATTTGAATACGAGCAGCCATCGCGTTTCAGGTAATTCCTCCGGTTCAACAGCAGTATGCTTTTAGTAAAAACATCATCTAAAACATTCTCCCTTTAAAAACGGGTAGTTTTCATAAAATATTACTCAAAGGATCATTTAAAGACACGGCGGGGCACATGTCGGATAACCATCGCCGGCGTCTCGCGCCACTTTTTTTTAACACAACAGTTTCAAAGACCTCAAAGGACTTTACTGCCTCTTTCACTTAGCGAATCGTAAACCGCAAAAGACTTTTATTTTCATTTATTCCGTGGATGCTGGTGAGTGTAGCACCTCGCATCGAACCGCACGTCTCATTTATTGGAGACGCGGGCAACCGTTGCCGTCTTTATGGTGTTGACTTTACAGCTTTGATTGGTGGTGACTTACTTTGTGACTTTAATGGCGGATTCTCGGCTTAATGAATATGTCTGGTTGACGATTTTCATGACGTACTAATTTAAAATCACGTAAAAGGCAAACTTTATGACGTGTATCGAGGGCGGCTTCTAATTTTGAGTGTCGGCAGGTAATTTAAAAAGCAATATAATTATCTGAGAATTAACATATTCTAGGTAGTTTTATTTAAATAAACATTTTGAAGTTGTACTTTTAACTGCTGAGCTTTAAAAAACCAAAAGCTTGTATACTTCGACCGTAAGCCATGACTTCTGCATCTTATAACTTAAAATTTAGGAAAGACGTAGGATGTTCTGGGTGAAGAACATCCTTGCTGATTGAATTGAAAGGATAACTACTTCAACAACATATATATTTACAGAAAAAAGTACATCTACTTTTAATTTGTACAACATCAGAAATACAAATTTTACAAAGGACCTTTTAAAAAGTGATGTGTACAGGAAAATGATAAGTGCCAGAAGTCTCTCTATTCATCCTGTGATTATTCTACTGCATTGCTATAGAGAAAACTTAAACATATATATTCTTTGATTGACTGGCGTATCTTATACTTAGAAATAATATAATTACACGTGTCCCAAACTTTTTTGTATTTGTCTAAAATAGTCTAAAGAATAAATATAAATAATCATTGACCT
>JAGXCT010037253.1:373225-383805 GCA_022495035.1 Philopotamus ludificatus | reverse complement strand
AAAGAAGAATTAAAATAGAAAAATATATATTTAAAATATCGAAGAGATTCTTTTATAAAAAGAAGATTATTCTAAGAATAAAAATAGTTATTCATTATATGCTTCATAATTTAGTTGATTTTTTGTATTTTGTACTCATCAATATGACGCGTAAATGACACGGACACTCGGCGATGTCGAGTATGTCGATACCGAGACCGACTCGCGGCACGTGTCCCTAGTACATTTCATTCGCACTTGGGACATCATACCGGATGCGAGCGAGAAAAAATATCACGCCCGTGGATAAATTTAAAAAATATGTGACATGTAGGATTTATATTAAAAGAGTTATTCGAGAAAATCAAAAACTTGTGTTCCCAAATCCCATCGGGACGGCTAGGTTTAAGCAGCTTGGTGCATTGAATAAAGACAAATTATTATGCGTGAGTAGAGATGATGAGCGGAAAATTATGATTGTGGTAAAAACATATATTTATGTTAGATTTTTATTCCAATGAATCAAAGAAAAATCATGCATACGAGGGTGATATCGAAAATACGTATTACAATTTTCTGTTTCAATTGTTTAAATGTACTGTTTCAATCGATTTAAGCGATGCATTATCTCAATTAATAGTTTTATTTTATCATATGTTCGACAACCACTGATCTATAGACTCAACACTGAGTGATCTGTTTCATTTTAAAGTCTGTTAAAAATATTTTATTTATATTCCAAGCCATCAATCTTTTATGTGTTTCTAACACATTATATTATCTTAAATTCTATTAAACCTTTACTATATTAAATTATTATAATCTCTTACAGTACAATATTATTTTGATATTTAACAAATGTTATCAGGAATTATGAAAAAAAAACACCTGTATAAAATTATTTACAGGTACTACTACTATTATAGATCAGTCTTAATAAAACGTAAGTATTATAGTTTATTTTTTATTAAGTCTTCGGAGCTAAGATTAAATAAATATTATGAGTTTTAAATTCAATCTTGGAATTTTAAATATATATTTAAAAAAAGAAAATGCAGACTATTACTCGTGGCCGGCTTTAATTATCTAGTAATCAGTCCGGCGGAAAAAAATCCCTCCAGCAGTATACACACAATCCCGACGACAAGTTTCATTAAATTCAACATAAGTATCATGAGTAAAAAATTGCAGCAGAATTTCTGGCTTTCGGCCCTCAGTGCTGTGAAAGAGGGTGGGATGGTGGTGGGGCGCAGGGTGCAGACGAGGACCTCCGCCCCAAAGTCACAAGTACGCAATTAAAACCTGGAAATGTAATTGTCCGTGTTGCTCTGCCGTTTGCGACCTGGCGGGGCGCAGGTGCGTTTTCCCGGGACACAGCTACATATAAACAATATTAAAGTATGTGCATTTTTTACAATCGTATATAAACGACAAAGAGTGGACGATAATGAGATTAATAGAACAGAAAAAAAGATATTAAACAATGTTACAAAATGAGAGCTTTGCATATTTGGCAAAAAAGATACGTGGATTGATAAAAAAATGCAGAATATTTGCGGGCTACAAGTTAAAGACCTTTGTTGTTAAGTTGGTAAATTTGTCCTTGACGTATCCTGGCATTTGTAACCATATTCGATGCATACTTTACTGTTGGTTATCGAAAATACGAGCTTTGATGAGATCGCCGAATTTTTCCTCGTTGAAAATATGAAAAGAATTTTTGACGCTTCAGCCTCTGTGTTTGCCGGACATGGAATATTATGATTTTTATTATCTATTCGAAGCTGAAAACATACGATGGATGACGTTTTGCTAAGAATTAAGAGATTAAGACATAACCGCATAAGGAGCTAAACATTATGTGTTTCGATACTTGAAAAAAGCGTGAAACACGAATATAAATATCTGATTTTTTTTGTTAAAAATCTCATTCATGAATAAGACTTTGCAAATGGAAATGATAACTTATATTAAATTAAATCATATGTAATTAATCACTATTACTCAATAGCATGGCTGGTATATGAACACCTTTGTGCTGAGCCCGTATCTGCTTTAATGCAGGCGGGAGATGCCTGAGCTTTTCAATACATTCGTCGCTCTTTTAATCAAACACTCCAAGTAGGGATTACACTAGAAGTGCATAACGCGTTTCGGAAAATCCACCTGCAGATTCAGTCCGCTCTTTTCAACTATTCATCCGTCTGAATTTTAGTTATGGGAATGAGAAGGTGATATGCGGTGCAATGAATAGTACACGTATTGATTTTAATTTAGAGCAATGCATACCAATATAATTTTAACACCAGGCACATTAAATGTCCATTTCTGTAATGCTTGTGGTCAAGCCAAAACAGATCTGTTTTTTATGTGTTCCAAGAGCTGCGGAGAATTTTAAATTGCAAATAAAGAGGCAGTCAAAAAGTTACTGTCATTTAAAATAACAAATGATCTAATCAGTGTCATGGCTTGTAGTTAACAACAATCTGATATATTAATATTTAATAATAATAAGTTAACCGCGACTGAGTTAAGTAAAGTTTATGCCGAAATTTTATGAATGGCCAAGAGTGTGTGAATGGCCTATTATTACCCTCGCATCTTTAAAAAACCTATTAAACATTTAAATGACTAGTCTATTTATCATCAAATAAATAAAACATAAAAACAAAGTAGAGAAATCGCTTGGACACTGAAGTTAACATCTAAATTATATTATCGTCAAAATGTTCCAAAATTATAAACTAAAGCGAAACAGCTTTTAATGGATATTATTCTTTTACTTTAATGTAATTAATTATAATTTCAATATTATTATTTTCAAACTTATGAAAATGATTAAACAATCATATTTTCTATAAGTCGTTATTTAAGAGTGATATGTATAAAGCTCATTTTTAATTATTTTACTATAGATCTATAGTGCTTTATCTGTCGTCGTAAAGCGTATAATTTTTTTAAAGAACAACGGTAAAAGTATGATGATTATTCAATTCAAATGAAGATTATTACGATCATTCCTACATATATTGAAATGTTCTAAAAAATACGCAAATGGTAAACTAACATAATCTTAGAAAACATGGTCTTTATCTTTTAAATTTACCAGAGATATTTCAGCTGATATATTTATTTAGTTGACTACGATGGATGGATGGCAAAACAGAAAGAATCCAGAGCGTTTCACCATTATAAAGATTCGATAAGGAATCTAAAGATGCAATAGGAATGAGTCTCTCACATTAATATCCCCCCAATTGACTTGGATTGAAATTTATAATATTTGTTTTATATTTATTTATTCAACAAAGGATAGACGGCATAAAATTAATTAATTACAAAGCGCCAATCTACTTTCATAAATATTTTTATAAAACAAGCGTTTCTTCATCTTACATACAGCCAGAGTTATAAAGAATTTCCTAGTTTTCGTCGGACACCTATCCTACTACTAACTTAGCTCAATCGCGGCTAACTTGCATTATTGAAATAATATGCTACAAGCCATAACACTGGTTCATATATTATATATAAAAGAATATAACAGTCACCGGCAGGGGCGCGCCGTCCATATGGCCAGATTGTGCGACGCACACAGGCGCTGGAAGATTAGGCGCGTGGAGAGGCGAAAATTAAAAATGAATTGATTGAACTCTTAAAATAGAAAAATATTGTATAAAAAAATATTTATCATAATAATCCACACCGTAGTTGCTGAAACAGCTGCTATATATAGCAATCTGATTTTTTGGAATTAAATCACATATCATACAGGCGCCGATATAGTATCTAGTGACTATATTATATGTATTCTAATTAAAGTATGGATACAATTTCTTAGTGAAGTGAGGTAATTTTTTTATTATATAATATTACCCACTTGATATTTAGTAGGATGCAAAAGTTGTCCAAAAACCAATAAATACTATAAAAATATATATATTTTTGATGCATGGTATGTTAATTAGGTTAAGATATATTTCTATATTTTTTTCACGTCAATGAAACTTACCGGCCATCCCTCCGCCACTCCCGCCGAGCAGATTCGTCGCCGTGTCTGTAACGCCGGGAGGTTCATAGGTTTTGCCGGTTCACCGATTTATTGCAACACTGGAATGATTTCATATAAAGGAAGAGTGGCAGGGAGGCGGCGGCGCAAGAGTGGCCCGGCAATGGAGGCTGGCGCGATGTAGACGTACAGCTTATCCGGTTTTAGAATCCCCATAAATGTTTAATGACGTGACGGGATGCTCCGTATTACGACCATGCAATGTGATTCTTTCGCAATTTGTTTCGTGAATTATTTGCGATTTTGAGGCGCTCCAAATATATTCGTAATACGAAACGGCATTCATTCCTGCTTTATTTTTCTCTTATTTTTTTTCCAGCTTAATATTTAAAGTGTCGTTTTATATGGTCTAGATTTAGAATATACATTTTAAAATTAGCCGATGCCTGTATGGTTTAATTGAATATGTGAATCATAGGGAGGACTAGACGTTTTAGTAATTGAAATGAATAGTGCAAGTTATATTACAAAACGTAATAAATTGGAAAACTTTATTGCGTACACCTGAGGCTCTATTTACTATGTATGATATAAATTTCGCGATAAATCAAACTAGTTGCTATTTTATATAGATGTAAACGGAGATAGATTGAATAAAAATATATAAAATATATATTGAATTTAGTTAAAATAAATTCATTTGATTTTCGTCGACAAGGTTCCATATTCGCACACGTTCAGGTGAGTATGTGGGATACTTTATATTGCGAGTTATCGTGTTGCGTTCAAGTTGCATTTTCCGTGCGATTTGGCGCTATCACCAGATATGAAATTCTTTTGCAAATATGACGAGTGCATATTGCGATTGGCCAGACCGACACAAATGTAATTTAAAAGAAAGGTGGTGTACCTACCAGTGCGGTTATCTCCGAAGGCAATAACGAAATATGCCGATGCGGCAAGGAGGGTGCCAGCCATTGCCGTCTGCTTATCTCTCCTGCATTGCCTTATTTCTGCTGTCTACGACACAATGTACAATTGCCAACAGCGACCTATGCACCTATATTTCGGCTTGTACTTCATTAAAAGCTATAAAAATATTTAGGTTTAAAAAAACTTTCGACAGATTGTTTGTTTAAAAAATATGGTTGTGAGAAATATGAGACTTTATAATGGCATGGTACCTACAAAAGATCTGAAATTAGTGACTGCTGAATCTAACGAAGCATCTAAGTCGAAAGTTTACAGCACGTATAGCAGCATGTTAATGTCAAAGTTACTTAAATGACCTACTTATGGCCATGTATAATTCGCCTACACGAAAGAAAGATTTAAAGTATGGTATAGTCCTGCAAAACTTCAAGAGAAAATAATTCGCTTCATTACAATAAGAAAAATGACGGGATCATTAGAGAGACTAATAATCAGATTCATCTATTCTCGAAGATTAAGCTGAATAACTTTGAATGTGAATAGGAGAAGGCCAAGTTTCGAAAGTAAGAAACTAGATCGAATAAAAGCATGAATCAATAAAGAAGATCGGAGAAGAAGAATATGATAAAAAATATCAAAATTTGCAAGTAGTTATAGCTTCAATACACCAGGAACAGAAGATTCGATTTTATTTGTTCTTAGACATCGACGTCGTTATCGATACAATAAGTGACTGAATACTTTCGAATGTGAGAACTTAAATCGAATTGTGATTATTTATATAAAGCTTCTTGTCGCTGTTAAAAGTTAATACTGTGGACACATCATTAGAGGATCGAGCATTAAATGTATCGCCTTGTAATCATCATAAAGAGAATATGAAATGTGGTAGAGAAAAAATAGGCTGTTGCGACTCCTCAACATTTACAACGGGACCTGTTTAATAAGTCAAGAATTGTCCAGGATGCCGTATAATATTGAAAGGCTCCGAGAAATTAGTAAATCGTGTATGTACAAATATCCTCCTACAAATCTTATAGGCCTCGACAATCTGGGGTACCGCATCAAAAGTGTCAACAAAAGTGTTACATGTAAATAAATTTAAATTTCAGCCATTGATCTGACGTTTGAATTACAGTCAACCCTTCTATAGCATTCAGATAGGGACCACGCTATAGAAAGTTAGGCACCCATACAAAATTTGGGGTTAGGTTTTTTTAATAATATTTTGCGATTTGAAGCAAATCAAACATTTGACCCATTTTTATATTTTGAAAGACTTTGAACGTATTTAGTTGTATAACAATGTCCTCGTTAGTCCTATAGCTCTTGCCTATAGGTGCGAGGGGATATTGACCTAGCATATTTCTTCCAGTTTTTTTATTCGTCACAGATGTGACAGGAGAGTTCAAAGGGACAGTTTTTTTGATTAAACGCTTTAGCATATGATGAATAAATAATTATATAAAATAATAAATATAAATTATGAAACCTTTTCGGAAATATGTTTTATTTAGGATACATATTAATATAAAATAAAAATATATTAAAAACAAACACTAATTAAAGAGTAATTGTGCATTTAATTACTGTCAGAGTCATCTAATATCACGTTCCATCGAGACTTATTTAATACTAGTTGCTCAATTTTTTCATCACTTTGATTAATAACTGGAATACATATATTCTTTATTATCGAAACAACGTCTGTCTGCATTTCTTTTAAATTTTATAATATGGGACTTGACATATTTATAATTGTTTCTTTAATTTAGCTAATCACTCTGTTTAATAGCTAGTGCTTTAAAAATCGTATCCATCTATTTACTTGATCATAATTTGTACGATTACAAGTAGAAAAATATTTTCTTACTGAATTGTGATGAATGTCCCTGGAACGGTTTTCGACGGTGATTCACCAAAAAAAGGACAGAACACGCCTAGAGGTGTAAAGATGCAAACAGCTACTGACAAATATTTTCTGAGTGCACGTACATATTTAAAATGCACATTATTCATATATTTACAAAAATTCTAATTTCACCTTGAAAATATTGCGTTTTGTAAAATGAACGCTATAGAAGAGACCGCTATATAAAAAAAACCCCCGCAACCGCTATAGACAAAAACGCTATAGAAGTGTACGCTATATGAGGGTTGACTGTAATTCATAGCACCAGATTCTCTTTCAATTTTTTTTGCATGATTTTAAAATAATACTGTTGTAATAATAAATAATTTTGATTTTGACTGTTCTGCGTTGATTCGTATATAGTAGACTATAATAGATTAACGTAAAATTAAATAGAAAAGGTATTGAAAAAAACTTAATGGTATGATGAAGAAAATGGCATCTAAAAAAGGTGGTTTTTTAATGTATAATATATAGACAGTGTTATTCAAACCGTGGATTATATTGGATTGCGTATAACGTGACGTGGTTATTATAATAATCACATTGGATTGCACAACAAGAGCGAATCAGAGCCGGTTTACGCGGAGATTCAGAGGATAGACGGCGACAAATAGAGGGCCTCTCGAGAGCAGATTACGTTGCTGAATGCATCATCATCCCTTTCATGGGGCGCGGCGGCACAAAAACGCGGCACCCCCTTTGCGGCAGCCACACCGATTGCAGTAATTCAATAAGCTCGTTAATTAGAAGCAGCCCCGTCTGCGGAGCGTCAGAAGATGGGTGCTATGGTCCATGATGCAAATTTGTGGCGTATGATCAAAGAGCGCACAATCAAATCAGCCCTGGCTAGATAGATGCATCGCCATCGGTTCTCTATGCGAGATGGTATGTGCGTACGGCGGGGATCGCTCTCCAATCTGATCTGCGGTGAACTTTGTTAATCGGAATCTGCATGCGAAATTTATACCAATGTAATGTGTACAGTAATTGACATTCTCATTCTATTCACATTGCGATACTCATAGTCTGTAGTGGTTTCAAAATTGGCCGCTTTTGAAAATTTCGCCTTTTGAACCCAGACTCATATTGTTCGGCACATGTGGGCCTCGTGATCAATACGCCGGCGATAGCATTTCGAGGATATAATTATTCAACCATTATAAATTAATGATGTAATCCATTGAAGTTAATTGTGGCGTAAAGTATAGCGCACGTGGGTTAGGGAGGCGCTCCAATCCAGGGGGCCACGCCCAATCGATCCCACATTTTAATATAAGAAAAGATTTTCTCCTTTTTCCTTTTGATAAGCAACGGGCACTCCGCCCTTCCGATGCGTTCGCTGCGTGCTCTTTATCAGCGCTCCTTTGACCATACAAATAAGGATCTTCTTAGCTTTGATAGTTAATTATTAACGAAGAATAAAAAAATACTCATTCATATTTTATTTATTTAAATATTTTTTATCTCCGACAAATGTAACAGTTATGTTGAATGGCATAATAATATTATGTACAGTGTGACTGGAATGTATCTTTCATAGTGGTTCACAAATCATACTTTATTCGATGAATTTCACCATTGAATAATTGGTATTCATTCCGCATGATAATTTTGCGAGTTTGGCATTTTTCCATGACATGGCAATTTCTTTCCGCTTTTACCCGAAGACTCTTTATCTCTAAATAATATCATACTTTCCGGATAAACGCAAAAGATAGTGAGAAATATTGTATTTTATGGAAAATGATTATTTATCTTTCGTATCAATAAGCATATTTGTCATTTGCGAAAAAATATATATTTACATGTTTATATATATATATATATTCGAAGGCGATAAAAGAAAACTTTAAAGCCCTCGTTGTCAATAGTGTAGATAGTAAATTTTCCGAAGCGCTCGCTGAGTAAATAAAAAGGCTTTGAGTGCAAACGTTTGGTTCTAACGGTTGCACCGTGCACCCGAGCCCCCATATAGGAAGGCATAAATCTCGATAATGCGATATCGAAGAGATATAAAGCGGTCTTATGATCAAAACAATACAGGACCTCCGGCTAACCACCTCCGAGACTTTATTGGATGTGCGCTTATGACAAATCCTCTTCTGCCGCCGTCCGATTCGATGTTTATTCACGTGGGGCATTGTTTGCACAGTTTCTATTTCGTTACAGTGGGTCGTAATTAAGAGAAAACTTCTTGTTTCCGAGTGTGAACGGATTGAGCATGTTTCGGTGTCACCAGAAGAGTTGCTTTGTCACTAGGAGTGGCCCTAGTCCCATCGCATTCACCTGGCAGTCCTCAGCAGCCTCTGTCGACACTTGCTCGAGAGCTTGAGGGTCGAGGGGCTTGTTAGTCCACCAAGAGGGTCCTCGCTTTGTACCCTATCTTTGTTGCTTTTGTTATAACAGCAATAGCGATCCAATTCGGAAACTACTGTATTTCTTTAAGCAGAGAAACACAATTACAATCAAACTTATATAACGAAATGTTTTTGCCATTAAAATATGGATATATTTTTAATGCTATCAGCTTGACTTTTATTATTTTGAATATAAAATATTAAAAATATCTCCTAAATTTTATTTATTAATATCCAAAAAGGAAGGCAATTATTTTTATCGCTGTGCTATTGATTGTTACAACTTTATTTTAAAATGTCTTTTCATTTATCAATTATTTTATTATTTATTGAGTCAGTAATCAGGTTAATCTGGAGTTTTCATGAAAAGCAGATTCATAACCAATGTTATGGCTTGTGGGTAAGAAAAATATATTATGATTGTTGTCACGGCGGTACGAAAACAACCGAGTCGTTTGAAGAGGGCTGTCAGAAACCCCAGCATTTCAAGTCAAGATATTAATGATCATTAATATCTTGCCATTTTTTTTAAAAATGGATTATTGTAAAAATAAAAATAGCTATTCACGATATGCTTCATAATTTGGTTGATATTTTGGATTTATAAACTTATCGATATGACAAAATGTATGACGATATGTAAATGACTAAAGCATTCGGCGTTGTCCCGCCGCAGACTAAGCACTCGGCATCGACTGGCGCTCTCGCCGCACGTGGCAATCGCATGGCTTTACTTGCATTTTGGCACGTCGTACCGGATGCGAGCGAGATAAAACATCGCGTCCTTGGCAAGAGAAGCGTATATTATTATTTTTTCGTATTTGCGGACAATAAAGGGTATTTATAATATTTATTCTATTTACTTTTTTAGTCAAATACAAAAAGTTTTGACATGTATTATATTAAAAAAGTTATTTGAGAAAAATCATCGACACGGCGACTGAGGTTATATAGAACTTTGATAAATTATATAATTGACCAGGAAATAAATGTGAGACTAATAAGCCATCACCCCTTTGAAAATCTTATTTTTTTACACCGAACAGTGAAGTCAATTGCGACTGACTTAATGGTTGACCATCAGGGACATCTTCTAATTAATGTTATATAATGAGTTAATAGAAGTCTAAATAACCCACTTTAAAATCATTATAATGACTGTGTAGATGAAGAGTGGCGTTTTGGAATATACTGTAATGCCACTCATCTATTGTTAAACTAATAAATATATTTATTTCAGTGAGATTAATATGAGGCGAATTGAAAAGAAAAAAATCGTATAATTTCTAATACAGTGTTTTTAAATCTGTTTGCCGCCACTTTTCTAATTTAAAAAAAAAATTAATCATCAATTTAAGTGGTCGTGAGATAAAAGTTAAAAATTGCT
>JAGXCT010037253.1:294915-338521 GCA_022495035.1 Philopotamus ludificatus | reverse complement strand
AAATTCGGTTGAGATTTTACTGAAATATTGCCCCGTAAATAATAATAATAATAAAATTTCAGCCGCGTATAACAAGTATGCTAAAGTAAAAAATGCGCTCCACGGCAACAAGATTGAGCTAAAAAATTGCAAAGATGCCGGAGAAAGACGAGCCTAAAAAATAGGCAGGAGATTCGTGACGGAGATGGATGTACCGATTAACTGGTGGAAAACGAGAGAGAGTGGGTGGAGAGGGGACACTGGGGTGGAGCGAGACATATCAATATAGGAGCCAGAGCCAGACTATTCATCTCGCCTCGCCCCCAGTGTCTCCCGCGAGGCTTGTTTACCTCAACGCGAATGACAAAGGAGCGCCGAAAAAAAGACTTTTCCGATACGAATATTTTATGCAAATGCGCGAAACCTGTCAAATGCGAATTTCTGACAAACATTAAACAAATAGTTCGGATCGGCTTGCACGAAAAAAATATCTTCCTTAGAATCGAAAAAGTTGGAATCGCTCTCAAAATATGTTTTTCTTGAGTTATGATCTTAATCCGTAATTTATCAAACGGATAAAATTATAAATAAGCTCCGAAAAGAAAATCCTAAAATCCCCCCCATTGCATCGAGTTGTGTTTTCCACACGGGGAAAAAAATTATGCCATCATAGTTATCAGAGACATACGTTATTGGGAAGCAATTTATTCAACTGTCAGTTCCATTGTCATTATTATCGAGTTTCACATATCGGTTGCCATTTGGGGCAGTCAGTTATAAATGGTTAAGGTTCCAGAAGGTACTCATGACCTATTTATTATTTTAGGACATATTTATTAGAACAATATCTCAATCTGATAATTTTTCAAAAAAAAACTATACATATTACAGGAGACACGTGACATTTCAGAATAAAAATATACATTTGGAGTATAACAATTTGAAAAGTCATGTAAACGCAAAAGTTGTTTAGGAAGAGACGTTAGTTATTCAGACGTCTCTTTACATATTATATGAAAAATTCATATTGCGGAACCTTGTACACTCCGCGTGGCCCAAAAGGAAACAATACCTTTTTTGGGACGAGAAAAAAATCGCCATATATATGTCTTTCAGAAATACCCAGAGGAGGACCCGGGTTAAGCGGCAACTCCCTTAAGTGTAAGCAATTTAATGTAAATACAAAGAGGGCAAGAAAAATGTGGAAAGCGGGTACTCACCATTTTATTGTTTATTTCGTGGAAATGAATTTCACAGACTTTATCTACGATGTCTTCACTTTGAAATGTGACAAATCCAAATCCTGAAAAAATAAAAAATATAAAAATTAAAACACATACTTTTTACAATATAAAATGCATTGAAAAACTTTTCTCATTGTATTGGTATGTATTGTGCATATATACATGTTTGAAAAGGATTATACACACGTGGGATTGTGTGGGTGTGTGTCCAGCGCCGACCGATACAAAACTCAAAGAAAAGTTCCTATTCCTTCGAGAGCTTTGCGAAGCACGTTTGAGTGATACTCTTGTTGTTCCCTTTTCTTTGTCGACGAAGAAAAAAAAAGTAGAGAACAGCTTCTCTTAAATATTTCGGGATTACAATGTTTTTGTTTCGAAAATGTTGTATGTATTATTAAAAAAATAATTAGTTTTTCGTGTCATAAATCAAAAAATTGTAATAAAAGCTATTTCTACACGGAAAATACGGCACTGCAATGAAATATTCAGGTCATCAAGAATTCAATTCAGTCAGCCTGACAGCTGCACTATGCATGAATCCTTTTGTGCATAAATTCTTAATGAAAACTCGCTACATTCTGCAAAAAAATGCATTAAAATTCCCGTATCACTCTATGAATAGCATTTTTTATTTAGTTATATAGGCCGCAGTTTTTCAAACCAAATTCAGATTTACCAATATCGCAGGATATCATAACAAATAGTAATGGGTCACTAAATCCGGGATCCTTCTAGGAGAGGGGTAGGGTCACTTCCGTCTTCGCCATCGTCCCCCTTCGTTACATCTATGTACGGCAGCTGGTCGGTCCACCAGCTGGACACGGTATAAACCTGCCAGCGCCGGTGTAGCTGATGGCATAATAATAACCAAATAAAATCGACTTATTGCCAGACGTGATTACGAAAACAATATCCCACCGTCGTATTTTTGCTGCGAGATGAAAAATATTATGGGCGTCACATATTGCGTCCTGTTAGCAGTGCTGTTCTCACACTTAGCATTTATATCCGGAAAAACTAACTTCGGTGCAGAGAAATTCGACGCCAGAGCTCATTTTGAAAATCTGTCATGAAATTTATTCAAAATAACGTATAAATGTCATGACGTATCGGATAATCATATAAGCCATTAGTTGAGAGTGGATCTGTTTAAAACATTTTAGAGCATTCATCCGATTGGGTCCGCGAAATTAAAGGTTCAACCCTTGTACGGGGTTGGCTATATTTATTTATTTAGAAAGATGTGTCGTGCTGTTAATCCTTGTCTAACTATCTTCAATTAAGCCGTACGAACGCAAATGTCAGTGTCAAACTAAAATGTTTCGTTTTCGCTCCCGGGATTAAACCACCCGTGGGGGGATTATGCTCCGCAGCTTACATTGCAAAACGAAATAATTAATTTAAATAAATAAATAAAAAAAAGTGCCTCGCATAAGACACGCCATGCGGGCGTGGCGTATACTCGGCGGTGCGGATATAAAAAATCAGGGTCCATGATGAGGTCATAGCCGGCCCGGGTCAAACGTTTGATGGGTCACCTATAAATATTTATTTTATTAAGATTGTGTCCTGGGCGAAATATTTTACGAGGCCGTTTCGTCCAATATTGCAGTTTTCATGTGGTACATAAAAAAAGTAAAGTGTATTGAAATGGACAGAACGGTTAGTGTTCTCGCTTATAGGCCAATAACGCTGCGCTCGTATAAGACCTGGACATGGATTCGCAATGTGCTGAGATACGTTTTGCATTTGGGCCGGATGTGCGCTATTGTCGGGGACAACGAATTCCATCGATTTGGTTATACGCAAAGCTGTTATGTCGTGTTGCATACGAAAACATAATTCTCAGCATTAAATTGCGAACGAAATGTTATTATGCAAATATTCTTATGCGAATTGCTTTGAAAATATTTCGGAAAAGAATACAATGCATGAATGTATATATTTTATAACAACTGATTTTCTATAGTATTCTTATTGACATTACTTGCCAAAGGAATTCTTTTATGTTTAAATAAAATATTAAAGTGATTTGGACGGACAACATTTTAAGCTACAAGTAGAAGTCTTGAAAAGTATTGATATGACAGTTATAATTTTGAGTTTCTTACGCCCTTCAGAACACACAACATTAATAAAAGGCTAGGCCTTATAGAAGGATGGATCCGTCCTTAAGCCGGTAGACCAACGTTGCACGCCTTAGCGAAAGTCTACAACGTCTAAGCCTAAACAGCCGTTGGGCAGTGCCATCGCTTCCATCCGAACGAGTTTCCTCTACCACTATCACTATGGCTTGAGACCTATAGGACGTATCAAAGTTATCGAGGGAGGTGTTGACAAGGACTATGCATGACTATGCATTATGGAAGTCAAGCAGTGGCTGCGTAAAAGGATATGAACCATCGTTGGAGTGGACGAGCTAAACGTGTATCGTGATACCAAAATCCAGACAAAATAATAACCGTCATTAACCGATCTATGACGGTGACAATATTATGACTTTTTTTAAAAAAATAATTATTCCAAGAATTAAAATAGTTAATTACGATATGCTTCATAATTTGATTAATATTATGGATTTTTCTGTTAGTCAATATGACGCGAAATGACATATACTGACTGCCGTGGCTTAGATCCCCGAGTTCTCGCGGCACGTGTCACTAGTAGTACGTTTCATTCGCACTTGGCACATCGGACCGGATGCGAGCGAGAAAACCCATTGCGCCGTGGCAATAAAAGCATTTTTTTTTCTATTTTATAGACGAATACAAAACGTTTATGCATTTAGGATTTATATTAAAAGAGATATTCGAGAAAAATAAAAAAAACTTGGGGTACCAAACATCGGCACAGTTTAAATAAATTGGTTGTTGCTACTTAACGTATGCAAATTATTTAAATCTTTAATGGATTAATATTTTAAAAATACACCATACACATCTTTTTGAAAAGTAAAATGCATTAATGTTAACGGTTTTATTCATTCAAATTATATATAAACTTGAAAAAAACATTAAAACTACATATACACATATTTTATAAATATACATATGTTATCAGTAGATTCACCCCAGATATACTCAAAAATTGTTTATTAGTTTCATAATTTTTATTTGAGATATAATATGTTTTTATCTGAGATTTAGATATTTCAATGTGTATTACACATTCGCGTGTGATAGGGTTGTCGACCCCTAATATAAATGTTTATATAGTATTAGATTGTTGATTCATCTTTAATAATCTAAAGGGCGTTCATTTTATAGTATGCTATTAGAGGTGATATATGAAGTTTAATGAATATTTTTTTTTTAAATTCATTATACTGAGTTGTTTGTTTATATTTTTTCATTGTGCAAATCTTGTTGGAATTTATAAGAATCAAATTCCCAACCAAGATAGGGGTATCTGCATTCCAGCCATGCTCCGCGACCAGAGACCTAGTTTTCATCTAGCGCGGTCCAGTTGTACTTCGCCGCGGCTTATATCGCCGCCGTTCGGTGCCAGATTTAATATTCGCCATTGCGATTCGGTACCCGTGGAGCAATAATACCATAAGTCCTCGTTATACACAAGATAGATTATGGGCGGCTAGGTCGTTCTCCGAGGACGAAAGTGGTCAATTTCACGGGTGCGGCAGTATTAAGATGAAATTTAAACACACGGACAGACAGCAAGATTAGCAGAGACGTAGCAGTTAGCCGACGGTGTGATGGTTAGTAATCCCATTAGTGGTACGTGCCGATCGGCTGGAGGCCAGGATTTACACATGCCCGATGGTGGTAGTAACCGGCCAGGACCCACCGCCGCCCCCTGCCTCCCGTCTCTCCCGGACATTTGCATGCCAGACGATTTATCCACTCTTGATTTGTTCTCCCCTGGCGGATCGAACCGGCCACGTCGCCGTTCCCGGCCCGGGTCTATGGCCAAATTCTAATTAGAATAATTGAGCCGTTTCTAAGCTTCGGTCGAGCGATGATAAAAATTATGCTGAAGATTGAAATTGGAATCGACGAGCTAGACGAGCAAATATCCCATGGACATAAAAGAGATAGACATTGATTTCGATGTTAAAATTAAATTGCGAGTGGTGAAAATGTGGCCGTACCATTTATTATATAACACTGGATATGACGGACGGGATTGGCAACTGGATAGGCAACGGTAATACCCATCAACGTCAACATAAATCCAAATCATATAACAGCATATTATGTTCGTTTTTCTATTTAATGAGAATTAAATTAGTTTGAGTCATAAAAGGCACCGATGTATATTTTCGCAACAAATTTCGCGACTCTTCGCCGTGAGCACTAGTCATTTGTCACATTTGCTGATGGTTATAAACTTAGTTTTCTTTTGTGTGTCAATCATAATACGATTCTATGGAGGAGCACAGCGCAGTATATAGAGAGACGGGTCGCATTGTCTGTGAAAATGGCGGAAACTTCAAAGGAGCCCCGAATAGAGCATTTTTAATGCGATAAATCCGAATATATTTATATTTTTTTTCTCGGTTGAATAATAAAACTCCTCCCTAAACAAATATAATTAGGGAATTATTCGACGTTAACATTTAGGACGCGAACTTAATAAAGTCCCTCAACGTCTGCCCGAGTCTTTTTCCAGGAAATGGGACTCCGGGGAGACGTCTGCTGCGGAAATCAAGAATGAAATTGCAATGGAAGAAAGAAAGCAACTAGGTGCCGCGGACCTATGACTCTGAATACTTAGTGTCCGTTAATTCGGTTAAAATGTAATTTAAATCCAATTCCCGTCCCGTAATCTGGATTTGATTTTAATTAAAGCTCGACATTGTGTATTATACATAATTAATTTAAATATCACGTTACGTTAAATATATTTCGAATCTACGGTTGTTTGCAAATGAGATTTATTTTTTGCACGAATTGGAATAATTACAACGGCGTATCGGTTACATAATGACAAATTCGGGATATTCATTACGGACCGAAAAAAAAACTTTTTAATACAGTACATTAGTAGCCCGGGATATTTAAGGAGAGCGTTCTTTATTATCGAGTTCAATTGTACGACGGACAAACTTTCCGCTGGAAAATTTTCAAGAGCCGTGTAATTAGCCTTTTAATATACTTTTAACAGTAAAAGTTTCCGAGAATTAATCCAGACCGAAATTAACGTGGAAGGCTATATATTGTTATAATTAGTAATAAATATGACTGCTTTCGCATAAGTGTCACGTACAGTATTTGATAAAATTAAAACATTCGAGCTTCCGATTAAATTGTGTTACATTTAAAATGCGGCGGTTAATTCCAGACGTTTGATAATATTGCAAAGTTTAAAACAAGACGGCTTTTCGATGCCACAGTTCTCCGGCATTGGAATGGACTTAGTTCTTGAAGCGGAGGGTAGCTCACCGCAGTGACAAATGTTCATCCGGGCGACTGTTGCGAGCTGACCTGTGGCCTTCCATGGCACAGGGTGTTCATGTGAAATATAGCCCTCCCCGGGGGTTCGGTTTCAATTTAAGGACCAACTTATTATCTCTGAATTTGCATCAGCTTAATCCATTGTCTTTGCTCAAGACGTGCACCATGGTAGCTTTCTATTTATTGGATTTACGTTCAACAATGGAAATTCAGATTATGCTCTTAAAACAATGTCGCTTTAAAATAAACACAGAATAGGATTTACGTATAATTAACCGAAATAATTTATTTATTATATATAGGAAGTGTAGTGATAGAGAGGGATTCGACGTTAAATGCGCAGATCGAACTAAAAGGAAAAACCACTCGTACATATCGAGTAGAAATATAGAGTCGTATAGTAATAGTATAAATGTAGAGTCGAACACGTTAAAGTATTGCTTTGTACTTAACCGGTGTGCATTATGGGAAAAGCTTTATTCTCCGTGAAAAGCGAGAACCCTGTACTATTTTTTTTTATTCCATGTGGCCCGGTAAAAAGAGAACACGTAGTATCGGATTGAACTGCAAGGCCCTAGAAGGTGATTGCAATTTATTATTTCAACCACTTCCACTCACTTGTGCAAAATGTTCCACCAGAGAAAATCAAATTGAATACGCGTGATTTAAAATAGCTCTCTACACATAATAATTTACAAAATATATGACCGTTTTCGTTTCATAATCGTTTTCGCGAAAGCAATTTATTAAATACGGCGGAATGAGTGATGATCCAGGACAATGCGAGGCGGCTGGCTGGATGGCTGCAGCAGCGCGACGGATGCATCAGGTGAGCTGGATCGTGCCCGACAGCCAAATGATTTATTATGCCACGGCTTATAATTGATGACGTCATTATCATTTATGATAATGACGTCATTATATTCAGCGTCGACAGCGGCGCTCCCTGCGGAGGTTACGCATAATCGTTTTAGCCCATTAGGGACCATCGGCCGATCAGGCACGTTCAACTGGACACACTAATTTAATATCCATAATGGCGCCAAACGGGCACTCGGCCCGCTTTGACATAATCAACGGTAAAATTTAGCAAACGAAATAATCAAAGTCACTTTAAAAAGCCATGTTGTCCATATCTCATATAAAATGTACATTTAAATCGTTAAAATCATGAAATTGATCATCCCCAGATGATATGCATATACATCATTGATTACATAGTCGATGTAAAAGAGTTACAGAAGCGAATAAGATTTTATAATTAAATCTTAAAATAAAAATCTTATATCTTAATAAAGAATTTATGATAATTTTTATTTTCTCAAATTCATAACTCTTAGGTTTCGCGTTTTAAGTTTAAAAGATTCAACTCTAAGTATAGAGAAATAGTTTATTCAATTTTAATATATTTTCACAATAACTCATTGCCTACGGGGGTCGAGGATTCCATGTCAAAAGCACTTTTGTGTATGTCCGGGGCGCGCTTATCACACGCTAGTTGACACTACGCGTTTGATCGGCTCTAACTTGTACAAAGTTTTGTTTTTTCAAATATTTTTTTGATTAGATTGATGCGGCAAGTGCATATTTAACCATTTATTCAGAAATTGCCGACTTTTATTGTCAATTATTTAATGTTTAATATTTACTGCAAAACGAACACTATTTAAAAAAATATTTATTTATTAGACTGTTATAATCTTTTGTTTTCTCGTCAGCCGATACTACGCGCTTTGATCTGCTGTATCTATTATAATGTTTTATTTTTTGCAGATATTTTCTTATTAGTAGGATGCTTAGTTTTATTTTTGATGAATAAATGTTCTCTTTTATTTATGATGTTCCTCAACACTTAGAGCTATAAAAACAGCTGTTGTGGATAATAAAAATTATGGCCTATCCCAGTGACTCAACGGCTAATGACATTAAAATTTCACACACAAGCCTTCAATATTAATAATCAAAATTCAACATTTAAAAGACCATGTTCAAACCATGTTTTATAAAAAATTAAATTTGACCCGTTATTAAAAGTTTATTGACCTCTGTTATAAGATACTATCCAGTAAGTGCTGTAGTTGAAGTATTTAAATTTTCAGATCAACATCTTGATTAATAAAAGAGTTATAATTTTTTTTGTAAAAAACGGACACTGCCTCAGCGCTTGTTTGAACGGGATTCGCCTCGTTAGTAATGTGTTAAAATAGAAGGGTATTTCCACGTTGTTTCAATTTTCAACTTTTTTCTAAACATAAGGGACAGATAAATTCTTTTACACATTCTGTGAAAAAAAATCAGATATAAATAGATAGCACGGTAAAAATAAACGCCATAATTGCCACGAAGAAGAAAAAAATCGGAGTAGCAATTGAGAGAACAAAATGGGATGTCCTCTAAAACGTGCTCCTTTAAGTGTGCGCGTCGCGTCCTCTGCGAGATGTAGGGCTGCCGCCAGACAGGGATAATGAAGCCTCCGGTGGCCAACTTGGAGGACACCACCTCGCCGCCCTCACCCTTGGCCACCCTTGCGCCACCCGGCGATCCCTGCTACGGAGTTCTTCCGCGGCGAAAAATATCATCTCACGTTTTTTCCCTTCCGTATTTTATCATTTTCCTATTTATCTCTGAGGTGTGTCACCCTTTGTTTTTGTATATAGGAAAAATATGTTACCGAAACATTTTTCCATTTTTATTATTAAAAAAAATACATATATTTCGTTGACGTTATTAGACTTATACAGGGTGAATAATTCGCTAAAGATTCGTAGTACACATTGATATCGATCCGTGTCCACCTGATTCTCGACGAGTTTCGGCGGCCCTCGTCAAATGTGCAAATACTAGGCGGAATAGGCCCGTCTCTCCTTCCCCATAATGCAACACAGACCCCCTCGGTCTCTCCCGACAAGGGGTGGCAGCTGGAGCACCGCAGCCGCAGCAGCCAGCCAGCCAGCCTCTCAGGGTTTTGATGTATGCAACCAGACAAGTTCTACTATCATAAAAGCAGTGGGCGGTGACTTAAATCCTTTCATCGCCCAAACAAAAGATCGCACACTTTTGTGTTTTAGGTTTTAATTCAGATGACACGAAATTAAACAGGAGCCGTAATTAAAACGGACTGCTATTGCAAGACGTTGTATCTTAAAAACAATGAGGAATCAGCACATATTCTAATATATCACATTTTTCTATCGACGATTATTCATCTATCCAAATATAATCATAAACATGGAATAAGTATAATTGCTCTGGCACACGGCACAATCGAATAGACAGTTGTGGACGCGTATTACCGCAGAAGCAATCTGCCCGGGGAGCAGTTCCGACCCGTTGAATAGTCAAACCGGAAAGTACCAATGGCGGATTTGTCGCCATTCAATATACACACGGAGCCGAGAGAGAGATGATAGACGGAAGTTTTTCATATGTCTTTCATATCTGCTCTGTCAATATTGGAGTTGAGTAATTTTTTGCCGGGGTGCCATGCCGCTCAGCGCCGTCATGAATATGCGGCCGGGATAAATAATAAATCCCACTTGAATGAGCGGCTGTGACTACCCATCCCTTGCTCGGTCGACGTTTGGAGTGGCGGAGGTGGCGTCGGGCGGCGGCGGTGGGGTGGGGCGGTGGTTGTCGCCGAGCCGCCACGGGCGGGGACCACCCAACTCCCCCCGTCGAACACCTTCGCAACGATTTTCCTCTATATCCGCACAATTGATTCTGTTGGTAAATACGCGTGAATTTCCGGAATCTCTTATCGCGACGTGAAAAAGGGAGAAATCCGACGGGATTATTGATATTTTCATAATACCCTTTTACAGAGTAATATTTATAACAAATAGTTTTCTAAAAATCGGAATATATTATCCGAATACATTAGTGCCAAATACTAAAATAATTTTAAATAATTGGCAAGCAATACGTAGATGCACTGTCAAGAATGTATTAGAACGCGCTGAATACAATGTAATGACGTATTTATTCCATAAATACTCAATATTTCAGCAATGCTGTCTCTGCGATCGTTTATTCTAAAGAATAAAATGCTAAACATAGTCTCCGTTGAAAGTAGATTTTAATTCTGCATATCAAATTCATTACATCTCATCTCAACTTAACTTATTCGGTTTTCTAACGAGCTACGTATTATTGGCATTCGGCTTGCAAATTAGAAAACCCATAGCCAAATTCACATCTATGACCAAACGTATATGATATATTTGACAACTAAATTTCATGTTTTTAAGCTATTGACCCTATTAGTTGGAACACCAAGTTTCAAATGTGCAAGATTTTTATAGAACCGGTGATGGCAGTGAGACGTTGGTAATCGCGAAAAAAAGTGAAACTCGATATCTGTGAAAGGAAGAATTTGCAGAATAAAAACACTATAATTGAAAACCTAGTAAATATGAGTAGAGTGAATCGTTTTCAAGAGGCAGTCATGGTTAGGCCACGTCAAGCGCACAGAGGTGATTCGAAGCTTAAAGTGATTATTATTGGATTTCACAGTTTACATCTATAAAAAAAATGTTGAATTCGTTAATAAAAACAAAAGCAAAAAACAATAGCTCTCCAGGAATTGACTGCGTGATCCCATCCTGCGATGAACCAGCGTTATGGCTTGTAGGTAACACGCATTTTACTTCAATAATGTAAGTTAACCGCTAGTGCGTTAAATGAGTAGTTGGATAGGTGTCCGACGAAACTATGAATTCAAGGATTTCTTTATAAAACTGGCCAGGAAGTATGTAAATGGAAAAAAACCATTACTTCCGCATATTTTTTATGTAGTTAGTTTGGTGTCTCTTTGATTTAATAATTATAAAAATAAATTAATATCAAAAATACAGGGTGGTTTGGCTTTTTGACCATTGAATGATTATTTTTATCGAGGTGTAGAACGGGAAGTGAATCGAAAACCGAAAAGCGTTAAAAACCATTTTTATTGTCGGAACGAAAAAATGCAACTGAACCGAAAAGGAATAACGGTTCATATCGGTGTATTATATATTTTAAATACAAATAATGACATTTAAAAAAATAACACCCAGAAAATTGAAAAAAACGGTTTTTTCATTCAAGACAATTAATTTAAAATAAATTTAATTGCATGTATGAACTTTAATAAAACACATAAAAGAATAATTAGGATTATGTGAAATTCTTATCTTGATAATGTTTTAGAACGATGTGGTCTTATTTTATCATTGATGTATCAATTGAAGCGGCCTGCGAACTAATCGCAATCAACGCGTGTCCCCGCCGAGAATTAGCATATTATAGTAGCGTCTTTGGTTCGTGGTAAATCAAGTTTATAATCGCTTAATCTAGTATGAGGAAGTGCACTTGGGAACATGCATTAGTATTCAAGAACAATCTTATTACCTTGCGGTGTGGGGTGGCTGGGGTGTAGACTGCGCGCGCGTAGTGTGTACCTCGCCCGGCTTAACGGAGTTGCTATTAATGTTTAGCCCGGTGTTTAAATAAAGCAATGCCAGGCGATTAGCGGGCAGAGATAAGGCCGAGGGTGAGGCCCACCCCCGCGAACAATCTGCCGCCACCCCAGCCAAGGCCGCTATCTTCCCAACAATGTGGTCATAAACGTTTTAAAGCACTTATTCGCTCATATCCGCGCTGCACTCTGCACTTGTATGCACATCGCGAAAACACGCACACACGCCCAGCGTGTTGCGTTCATTCGGAAGGAACTTGCACCAAAATGGTAATCGCCGGGGAAAAATCTTCGCTTAATGCGGAAAAGGCATCCAAAAATCGTAGCAACATTCGTCCCAGGAATATAATAAACTTGGCATATAAAAGCAGTATGCATACATTGTCGTATTTATTGGAGCTACAATTCAATCAAGCCGCAAATTTCCATTGGCCTTATTGTTTTTCAATATTTTTGACGATAAAGCTTTTTCGCATCGTAATTGAAAAAGATCGTCACAGTGTGTTTTTATGATGGAAATTGAGTTTTGATGAAAAATAAAAAATATGGAGAGCGCATACCGCATGTGTACATGGATAGACGGATGGATACGTACATGCATGGAGAACGGATTATCTCGACGTTAGAAATATGTAAATCAGAGAGTTAGAAATCAGTTTGTAAACACGCTCGATATTTTGTTCCCGGGGGAAATCTGGGCTAAGAGAGTGTGGTGTGTGTCTCGCCACGGAGAGGAACATTTTATCCGCTAAGTGAAACGAGACATGCAAATTTTGCAACAGCTGCAACGACTGCGCTAATTTTACGTGATTAAAATTCAATAAATTTAGCATCGATGCACATGGCGGCGTCGTTCTAATTAGAGCGTCTGTTCAAGGATGTATGCTACATGAATTCATTTAAGAGTTTCTGAAAAAGGTTTCGATTTTGTGCGCCTGGCGTTCATCCCCGTCGGCCAAGGCGCTTATCGTAGACCGGCTCTTACGCAGCCAGGGCGGTGTTATCGGCGTTTATTTATAACTGCGATATTTACTCGGCCGGTATCAGCTCATTAATCTGGTGCGGTCCGACCACAAAGGCCGATGGAAGTAATGAGCTTCACCTTCACAAGGTGGGCTTAGACGATAAGGCGGCTTCTAGAAATAATGAGGGGGTACCTAGCCCAACCCCCGAGCCCCGCTCCCCGTCCCGGAACCGATTCGCAGCGCCACTCAGACACAGCGGCCCTGTTCATTATCATTGTTATGGGACATTCGTTGTTATTTGCTTTGAAAGGTTTCCGCGATACATCCGCCGAGTCAAAAGCTCAAAAGAAAATTCGAAACTATCGAAATTGCCAGACGACGGCGCAAACATAATAGCTATATTTTGTACGGGGATTTTCGAAAAGTAGTAAATCTCGGCGAATCGAGCCGTGCGTTATCAGCCGACGAAAGTTACCGGTCGGAGAGACGCTATCGGCAAAAATGTGGTCTATTCAGTTGGCTAAAGAGTTATCTGACGTGGGGGCCCGGAGTGCGCTTATCTCTTCGGAGGGGCCGGATCCGCCCGGGGGCTCGGGAGCAAATCATTTCTCTAATGTTATTCTTAGATATTTCAAACCCGAAGAAAAACACTCCTCAATTATTGGCTGATAACTTTTGGGAGTTTTTCCGTGTTTTTTTTTTTTTTTGGATAAAAATTCTTCGGCTTCATCTGTAATGTGATTACGTTGCCACATATACGCACGGCGAAATAAAAAAAATCCCACTGAGATAAAAGGAGAAACTGTAGGGAACGGTGAATGAAATTTTATATGTAATCAAATAATATTTCATATTATCAATGAAATTTATATTGAAACAATAAAATATTTCTAATGTTTTCGGAAAAAAATGTATTAAAAAAAAATACATTAGTATTTAAATGCTTAATATCTATACTTTAAAATAAATTACAAAAATATCCTTGAACAGTATTACGTCAATTAGATTCTGAAATCGTTTCGAAAATTTGCGCATAAAATAATAACGGCCAGAAAATACTTTATTTATATGTAAATTTATACATTGATTGAAATGTATTAAAATATCGTTGACTGCTAAACAATCGTTGTTTTTTGTATTGGCGGAGAGGCATCGCAGCATCAAAAAGATTAAAATTGTATTTAATTTAAAAATGTTTCATTAAATCGAATATCAGATTAAATCCTCTAGATCAGGGGCCAATTTACAAAAATGCATCCATTTTATTTACCTTTCATATAAATTTCCTAAAGAAAATATAATAAATGCAGATGCCTACCCTTGCAATTCGACGAATTAACGGATGTCACTGTTATCGCACAGCTATGTGTATTTATTTGAATGGGATTCCAAGATACGTCTGTTTCAGAAGAATTGTTAACAGTTTTATACGGACTAATTTAATTGCAATGGTTGGAAAGCATAATGAGTTTACAACTCCTTGTAAAAATGATGGTAATATTCCAAGCTTTATCGACTACCATTACATTATCTACCATCAGGTTTTGTGCTCAAAGATATTAAATTCGGACGATGTGATAAATGTAGCATTCAAAATAGTTAATTCAATTCGTGGAAGCATTTTGCAATGACGAAAATTCAAAGCATTACTAGAAGAATGTGAATCTGATCTTTGGGAATTACTCTATCAATAATTAATGTTACTAAAATAACTTGATATTAAAATGGTATTAGTATTATCTATTTAAACTTATTTTTGGCTTTAAATTATTATTTTAGGGTTAGTAGACGGCCGCCATAAATTTACAAAGCACCCGCAGTAGTTAAAAGTTTGGCCACCTATGCTGTAGATGTTTCTTATTCATTTTCCCAATGAATATCTCTTTTAATATTTTTTTAAATATATATAATGAGAATAGCTCATAGATTGGGCTAGAAATAAACAGAGTCGAAAGGGTTAAATGATATATATGCCGGTTTACGAGGTTAAAATAAAAATATGTATTTGTACGATAATGTTTTGTGGGGTTTCTTTTTTAAATTGTATAGAAAATATTAGTCATGATGAAATAAAAAAAATATACATGCTGGAAGCCTGAAAACTGTAGTACTTGTGGTATATTCAACGAGTGTTGAAAAATATGAAACAATTAAAATTATACTGCAAGGGAAATTTGATGGAAAACGCTTCATGGCAGTACAAAAACAAGATATTTCTCATTAAAGCATGATGTGAAAATTTTATACGTAAAAATTTAGAATTTTATGTGATGCGAAAAGTTTGCAAAACTATTATTACATGTAATTTTTATATGCGTATATTCTACAATACTGTTTTATATTTAGTTTTTTATTATTTTAATTTAAATCCGGATATTTCTACGACCGCATAGATAATTGGTTTTGAATGTCGATTCGGACAATAGTGGGACACATTCGGACTGGTCCCGTGATCCTCCGGCTCTTCCTCCCCCACCCACTACCCCTAATGGCGGTATTACCTTTTAATTGCACGTCGGCTTGACTGACGCGAGCTACATTTCACGAGCCCCAGTCTGTCCAACTACCTGGCACAAATGGATCGTTCGCATGGAGCGCGGTTCAATTAGAGCCGAGCTTTAATCCTCGCCATATCAGGGATAATGTAGCGATTTATTGATGGTAACAATTGGTTACGAGCCCCACTTTCGGGGGTGTATCATTTCGTACCGGGGGTTGACCCTCGTCCAAATTAAAACTACCGCCAGTAATTGGATCTAATGACTGAAACCGCACATCCTGTCCCGGATATCTATTAGAGGCCGAGTATGAATCTGGATGTTTGTGCAAAACCCGTGAATACTGGACTTACTCAACAAAGATCGTATCTAAAAAATAAACAATTCTATTCATTAGTTTTGTGACCACACATTTTGTATTGTTCGTGTGTGAGTGCGGCTTAATGATTTTCAGCACATTTGCAGCTCACTTTATGCGACGGACATTAATCTGTGAAACGTATTTTGGACGAATGTTATTTCAGCGTTTTGACGCTATTTTGTCGTGTTGTTATTGGCCTCGTTAATTTTTGACGATCCTCGTTATAACACTGTATTTGAATTGCGATATAATGAAGCTGGTGTTAGTGTGCTCGTTTGGCGATTTACATTAAAATTTTATACATACTTGGATAATAAAATTAAAAAAATGGATATTACTAGAATTCATCACTACTAGAAAAATTTAAACATAGATATTTTATAGTAATTTGTTTATAAAAAGTAATATAAGGGCATGCGGGTGTATTGACTTTGATTTGCGTGCTATGGATATGTGGATTTTGTCGTATGTGGCAGATTTACGGTATAGATGAAGAAGAGAGCCAGTCTTAGTACGTCTCCTTGGAGATTGACCTATATATCGTAAAAAATAAGATCGTAACTAGAACTAGGCGAAGGTTGGATAAGATTTGGCTCCGGTAAACGTCGAGGGAGGGCATCATCCCCGGCACGTAGCGTAGAACAGTGTCCCGCTCTATGCATTCGTAAAAGATCGTAAATTTCAGAGAGCGATTTTATATTAAACTGCGATAGATTTTCCAGCGACGGTAAACTGCCGGCATAAACAAACGGCGAGTGCATATTATTATGCAAATGGCCGAATAAAGTATTGGAGCGTCCGTGTGTGACGCGGAGGCGACTGCGACGCTACCTGACCTGAGGAGGAGCGTTCTGAATGAATTTTCCCGGCCGTTAGATTGCAGAATAAAATATGTCGAACACGTAGGGAATGTTTGGAATCCGAAATGTCGCAGTCCGGGATGGGTCCGCCACTACCTTTATTGCCCGGGTAATTCCGTTCGGATAAATAAAAACGAGACGCTAAACGGAGTCGAGAACTCTGGACCACGGTGCATGTTGCGTATAAAGCGCCAAATCCACCCTTGCACTGCAACCCACCGCTCTGCACTTGCAATTTTTCATCTGTCGATTTATTTTTAACTTACTCGTATCGAGTGTTTTGCAGGGGGCTCAATTTGCACCGCATGAAAATGCATTTCGGCAGCGAATGTGCAGTGTATACTAAATATAATCTCCAACTGAATGCAGCAATTCGAAAAATTCAGGAATTGTTATATTATAAAATATTTTTGCTTAAATACACCTACTACTATACAAAAAATAAATTAATTTTATTAGCAAATATTAGGCAGCAAAACTAGCTTTTTAAGAACAATTTCTTTAAACACTCTTCAGTCAAGTCGTACTTAACAAGAATATTTTTTTTCAGTGATCGATGATTACATATTAAAATTACTTCAAAAATAAAATTCTATTATCTAAATAATATTTAAACAATCTGAGAATAGTTAATTCTGTCAATCATTTAATATAATATAGTATTATTATCGTTTGTTGTTTTTCTTATCGTTTCGATGAAGACCCCAAGTTTTGGATTTTTCACGAATAACTCTTTTTATATAAATCCTACATGTTCCCATTTTTTTTTGTCTTGAAATGCTTGGGGTCTATTTTTCATTATAAATAAACCCCTTCGGACGACGCGATTGTTTTCTAGCCGCCGTGACATATCGTTTAACGGGGACAAATATGTGAAAAAATACCTTGGGAGAGAATGTTGTATGAATTAATATACATAAAATATTTGAAATACATTTGGAAAATTTCTATCTGACAATGCTATAGCTGATGTAAATAATTTGTGATTTTAATTTTAAAAATAACCCTGAAGTAGTAACAGCGGATGTTGAAGTATAGCATCGAATAGAATCTAACACTGTCTATATAAATATTAAGCGACAGGTTTACTTCTGGTCTAGTGAACAAGAACATTTTAATAAAATATAAAAACTTGAGGAAGGCTCCATATTTTTTGAGTTCAAAAACATTTTTCACCCACCGTATAACCACGAATATCAATTTATTCAGACTAATTCATTTGGCATAATATTAAAACAGTAAAAAATCATATACTTTTATTAATTTTATAAAAAGTTTTGTTTTTATAGAAGGATAATATATAAAAAAAGGAAATAAATGGATTATTTTTTGAATAATGTTATAGTCCGGCCAACTTAATATTTTTGTGAATTTTATTCGTAAGATTATCAGAAGGTTTACGTTAGTGATAAGAGCATAATAAAATTTTAGCGAACATCCCTTCCACTGTCCCCATTCCGTGTATAAATAGGTCGCAAATTATAGTGATGGCAGTGTAAAAATTGATGAAATGAAACTTGAGTTTGGGTCGATTAAGCAGGGGCGAGCGGAACCGGAATACAAAGCGAGGGGGAAGACAGGGGTTAATAACAAAAATGTGCTAAGAAAGACACCCGGAGGTGTGCTGCTCTTCTCGGGGAGGGCCCATGGGGTAGGTGTCCCTTGCCCCCGCGGGCTTTGATATAATTATTATATGAATGGAAGCCGGCCAGGCGCGAACTATAATCGCTGCACCGAACTGAGCAAATGTCAGATCGGGGGGAGGGTAGGTGACACGTGGGAGGGGTGCCCTGTAAAGATACGGTCCCGGGTCCGCCGTAAAAAGGTTTGAAGGTTTACTCGTTTGAAAGTAATATGTTTTTTGTAGGCGAAAAAACGAACTGTTCGACTGGACATTTCTGGATTCGGCGTATTTTTAGCCGACCGGTCAATACGGCGAAATGGGATAGTACATACAATATACTGCCAACGAAGATGCTGTTTACGATTGGGGTCAATTAATTTTTCAGTCGAACGGCGCATCCTTCGGTACGAACAACAAATATAAACTCCGGCTACACTTAAACCTTGACCCGATGGCGACTCGAGCAGCGGGGATTTTCAATCGCGGTATTATTTTCAAATGGATTCGCGCAGCAATGCATCACGCCCTTTAATGGCGGAAAATAAAAATATAAAATCGTTTCGCCCGCTGCGAATTCCGGATGAAAAAAAATCCATTTGCAAAATGAGACGGCCGTATGCTGGCTGCTCTCTCGATACGATTTAGTTTATTATCGCCGGCAGGGGTAGGTACTCTGTTGCTTCCTATCCACCCTTATCCATCAGATAAACGATGGCCTGGCGCGTAATGGCCGCTGGGTTGATGACTCACAATGTATGAGAGCTGGTGTGGCCGAGACCGGGGAGTGTGTATAACAATGTCTCGGAGGAGATTCACTGGAACGGCATAATCTGCTTTAAAGACGGCAATAATACCGAGTTACGATTGCGGCTGATGACAGCTTCAGTGTATGGCCGTTTATAATAATGCTTGTGGCCGCTTATAAAAAGCGCTTCTGTGCTTTATTACCATAATTTTATGTCCGGCGAGAGCAGACCGTGCGGGATCTGCGAAAAAAATATATAAAACTCAATAGTTAAACTCGAGCACATGGAGTAGTGGCGTTTAATTTGATGCAGAAGATAATTTTCAAAAGATCTCGGCACCACGTATAAGGTCACCTTGTATGTACGTGCTCGAGACGTAATAATGAGACAAAAGCCGTTGACTGGTTATAACCATAAAAACATTTATTAATTACATCGCAGAATCATAGGGGGCGCAAAAAAAAATATACGGAGCAATTCGGGTCGGCTTTCCGTGTACGCGTTTAATAAGGCGTATGAGTTGTTTTAGGTGTTCCCCGGCACGATTTACGTATCCACAAACGAGAATGGAATTCTGGAGAATGGAGTATTATGTGTATGGGAAGCGGTTAATTCAGCCGCTTGTTATATTGCGGCGATGGAGAAAACGACGTCAGCTGAATACGTACAAGCGAGCCCGCAACAGACATGTCTTTGCGACAATGGCGATTGTGAATATCGCCGATATAATTTTATTGTAATAAATATTAAGAGGCTTCCTTCCGCCTCTGTCGCTTTCTTGGCTCTTTGTCACGCCCTAAGCCCCCGGGCTATTGAATTTTTATACGTTTGGAATGAATACGCACGTGTTCAAATGATAGCGAATTTATCATCGTTTCAATATTTTCCCCTCCAGAAATCCTAGACATTTAAAAAATATAATATTTAAACTGTAATCGAATTTTCCAAAAATATAAATATTATTCATTCATTGAAATCCACTTTTCAAATAAAATTTGTAATCAGAGGGATGGGGTATGATTTTTTTTAAATATAGTAACATTTTAACTCACTATTTATAAACTATAGTGACTTAATTTATAAAGAAATTCCAAAAAACTGGTTCTGTAAAACGCAAAAAAGAAACAAGACGAAAGTGAAAGATAATCGCTCCGGAAGATTGACGTTTAAAAAGGTTCTGCTCAACCAACCGATTTAAAACTGCAGTAGATATAAAAATAGCATTCATCGAAGTCAGTGTCGAAATAGTACGGAGAAGGCTTAGGGAAGATGATATTATGGCAAGATCACGAAATGGCGAAAAAAACACTTCTCTTGAAACAAATGCACGCCAAAATTCTAATGGGTAAAAGTTTACCAGACCTGGACTAAAGAAGACTTGAAAATAATTATCTTCTGGGATGTAAGCAAAATAAACATGTTTAGCTTGGATGGCATTCGATATGTAAGAAAGAAAACAGGAGAAAGCAAAAAGACGAAATATGCATCAGGCTAACTTTGAAGCATCCAGCATGAAAAATGATTTGAGGATGTTTTTCTTACGATGGAGTTGGAGATTTAGTGCTCGTCGATGAAAACGTCAATGTAGAAGTTTATAAAAGAATCATTAATAATGAAAACCTTGTATCATCCCTAGAGCATCGACTGCATATTCCAGGATATTTCTGCATTACGCCAACCGGTTAAACCGATAAAAAAAAATAATTTGTTTTTGTTTAACCATTTACTTTAGTTTTAATAAAAATATCTAACATTTTTCCTATTTTCACTGCCAAAAGAAATAATAGAAAAACTTGAAATTTCAAGATTGTCATGGCCAAGTTATAGTCTTGTTTTAAACCCCATCGAAAATTAATGGCACTATATGAAATCAAAAGTCAACGGAGAATAGCTATCCAAATAAAAATCACTAATAACATCAATAACAAAGGTCTAATACGAAGAGATAATGGCAGAAACAGTAAAGAACTTAGTAGATTCAATGCCGGTCCGGATTCAAGCTGTTATATTAATAAAAAAATAAAGGAGAGACCACAAAATATTTTTTTTCTTTTAATCTAATTTTTACATATTTTTCCTCTTAATAATCTAAAAAACATCAACAACGGAACCAATAGACGTGTTAATTTATACTGAATCATAAAATTTTGTTATTTTTTTTAAATATTGGTCAAATTATATAATCCAGTTGTACTTATATATATTTTTGTCTATAAATGCAGAATAACTTGTATTATTAGAAAAAAATCTAAAACCGACTTAGCCGCAAAGCTTTGTGATATTCCATATATTGTATCTTACAGTCAAATCATCATGTGAGAACAAGAAGAAATTCTAAATATATTTTTTTAACGAGGAACGATGTAAAAATAATAGAAATGCACAATAATGGAGAAGGGTCGCGGTAAGGAAACGAAAGCACACGGCATCAATTTGCCGGGTACATTTTCACGCGTCACGCGTCGGACATTAAACATTTTTACAATGCCGACTCTCTCGCCGGCAAGATAATAAGTATAATTTTAAACGACGACATTTATTCGGGTTATCGCGAAGGGAACGTAGGTACTTTTTCAGGGCTCATTTCTGCTCTAAGTCGACGCGGAGCCCTCCTCGGAGACTCGCCGCCAAAGTGATAAGCCGTCACGCACTGTGCGAATTTTTCTTTCCTCTAAGGCGATTTGTCTGCCAGACAAAACGATACTTTTTTCTGTGAGAACGTGACAGAAGCGATAAGAGATTGAATAACAAATATGACATCGGGGCCGGGGCTACGATTGATTGGCCGACGCGCAACTCATCCCCCGACTTATCCGCCACCGCGGGGCGGAAGAAAAGTCAAATCGCCAAATTTATTTACAAACTACCCCGCATGTTTTGCAGGATACATCCTATGATAAGAAAACACGGGGGAAACCCGATATATCACCGACGATCGCTACAGTCGGATCTACTCGCTGGATTTATATGCCAATTACTATACGTGACAGACATTTGCGTAATATGTACATTGAATAAAAATATAAAAAAGTTAATTTAACATACCACCGCCATCATAAATATTTCATCTTACCTGAAAAAATGAAAAAAATATTTATTAATACAAATATTTTTTTCATTTTTTCAGGTAAGATGAAATATTTATTAATACAAATATTATTTACAATTTAATTCGATTAAGCGTAATCGCAATCTGCACCACTTGACCCATATCACACGCTCATATATCACACAATCATTTTGCCGGATATTTAAAAAAAAAAGAAAATTCTGCCTCGGGCACCGATTCATCACAGTGCCGCTCCATAAATATAAATCTCATTAAACCCTTTGTACTCCACTGTCCACACGTATTGGACAACTAATATTTACCAGCAGCTCCACTGTCCACAGCGTGTGGACAAAATTTGTAATAAATTATTTTACAGATTATTTTTTTAGCATTTCTAATATTTTTTTTTTTTTTTTTTGCCTGGTGGGGTCAGGTATATGTCCTAGAAGAGATAATAAATGTTTTTCTTTAGAATTGAACGTTACGTTTTGTTTCTTGGATGTAGAAAATATCGGGGTACGGAATTATAAATGTACACTTTCTCAGCAATGTTGAAATTATCCTGTTAGACTGTATCACTCGATAAGATTAATGTGAGTAGAAGTGTTTTAATATTTTTTGGATTACAGAAGTAGTTTTACATCCTGTGTTTTTTAGATAATTATATATAGCGGTTATGGAAATGGTTTGAAAGATTTTTTAGCGAACTATGGCCCAAGAGATGTCTCGGAATAGGGAGATTAACATCAATGAGATTTAAGAAGCAGTGATGATAGATACATGAATAGATTGGATGAGATATTAGACGGCTATGGATTTATCTGAAGAGAACATTTCATTGGGTCCAGATTCACGGTCCCAGTGTATCGTTATCTACTACACCTTTTATAGCTGACTCTGAATTCTGGGAAAGATGTTGGCTCAAAGGTTGTAGGACTGGCGTGTTATGCAGATTCATAGTGTTAGTAGAAACGATGAGTGTTTTTTTTGCCTCCAGTTATTACTACTACATCGCTTGGAGTGGATATAGCAAATGTGATCCATATATATCAGACATTACTTTTCAGCTGGGACCCATCTAATGCAGAGGGCCAGAGATGCGTTGGTATTGGCTTGGAGATAAACGTATTATGTAACAATTACTAAGAATTACAGAGTATACATCATCATCCCAATCCATTGGGAAAGGAGAGTCAAGAAGATCTCAACCTACTACCCAGCAGACTTATCAAAAGCCCTGTAATTAATAATTACATAAAAAAATATGGAATTAGGAGTAGGCAGCTGAGCCAATATGCGACATCATGTTGTTTTATGCAGAAAAACTCTAGAATGAGTGGAAATTATTTTTTTTAGGGGATGGAAACATCCATTATGAAATTCTTATATATTATACACCAGATGTAAGAAAAAGAATTAGAAAACCCTAAGACCATAAGAAATTTCAGAGAGTTTGTTGAGTAGGAGTTAATTGGAAATTTTCGTACAGAAGTCAAACCAGCGCTGCGTCGACAAGTGATCAGGAACAGAGGTTGGATCCCATTTCATATATGATGGCACAAAATACAAAGAGACTGTTTAGTATGTTCTGATCACAATGCATTAGCTGGAAAAAGAAGAAGAACAAGATTTTTTTTTTGATACGTACGGGGAAAAGCCATCCCATCATCCAGGAGAATGTTTTAAAATATACCGCCACAATTTTATTAAATTTGTGATTCAATGAAATAAACATCATAACAATAAAATGAAATTTTACATTTTAACAAAACCTGTTTACCACTTTTACAAAAGGTATCTTTTATTTGAGAAAATTGTCTAAAAATTGCTTGGAGCTGGTAGAAACTTTTTGAAAAAACCTTTGGAGTGCAAAGGTTAAATATTGCGTTTAAAGAGCAAAAATATTTTCGCTTACGAGACGCCCTGAGCGACTGTAAGTGCCTTAACTGATTGCGCCATGATGGCCGTTTTATGTACATTTTCGTTTTTATTGTTCACATAAAATGGGGGACCGTATTAAAAATATGCGCTTCCGATTTATTGCCCCCGGGGTCCGGGAAGGCTAAAAACGTGGAAAATGGATAAAAAAGCTAAAGCGTACCCAGATTTCGAATAATTTGTATCGAGAAATAAAATAAGATTTTCAACTGAATTCTTTTAAAATATTTGTATTTATTTTTTAAACATTAGCATTATTTTTTTGTGTACCTTTTATATTTAACGAATCTAAAGCCGGCGCAAAATCGATGAAACTGTGCGATTAAAAAGAACGTATTCCGATGAATCAACTGCTTAACCTACACGTTAAGTTGATTGGAAAGCTTTTTCGAAGCAAAGAGAGGCCCCCGCGGCACCAGATTGCGAAACGTATCCTTTCATTACGGTGGAAAATCTCCCGAATTTTCTCGTGAAAAAATGCGGGCGTTATGAATAGGAAACGAAAGCAATGCTATATTACATCTGATGCTATCCGTCTTGTCAGATTACGTACAGGGGCAGAATATATGCGGCGCCCACCTCGAGGGCGTCTCGTTTTCGCGTTGGTCGACCGATTTACAACCGTGAAAAATTCAGAATAGTATTCTTATATACATATTAATATATTTATATACATTTTAAATGTAATTGGCTTCTAATTATGGCCCGTGACAAACGGGCGCTCGTTTGTTGAGGCGCAGCGATTTATCATCGGTTGCCGTTAAAATTCGACGCCACATTAATAATGGACGAGACCGTTACTATTCGCGGAGCATGATAGAGGACCGCTTTCACCTTTGCAAAATTTTATGCGGGGACGTATGAAACTTTAAGCATTATTGGAGGAGAGAAATGTGCGCTACATTTAGCAAGGAATAATGAAAAGTTTTCGACTTAAGCTTGTTCAATTTTGAAAAATTGAAATCAATATATTATTATATAAGCGTATATGAATAAAATTTCAAAGGACACATCCATGTGTGTGTGCAACGGGTCATATGAGCGAAAATTGGCACTTATTGGAATCAGAGGTGGCGAAGCGAGCTCGATAACATGCCGAAGCTGCCCACGTATTCAGCTTCAGTTGAATCGCAATGCATGCTTTGGAACAGGATATAGCATCTGAGGGCGTGGCCTGTCACCGGCAACGATATGATATAAACTGTATGTAAATGGCGCCGGGGACCAGAGCAGGGCTCTCTTCGTTCACGCGTCATTAGCATCGGAAAATGTCTCGTTTCCTCGGGTTGAAAAGAGGAGCGAATTACCTATGCGCGCAAGGGAGTGGTGGTGGAAGCCCTCACATATCTTAGCCCCAGCGCCCGGGGCTAACAAGCGCCGCTGCCTTTATGGGCCGAGACCGCCGAGAGCTTCTTTGATATGGCGACGTGTAGGGCCGGGCTGGTGTCGCCCGGGGGCCCCCGGGCGCTGCTAACGTGACGAGCAATTAAATTTTATACGGCTCCGCAAATATAAAAATTAAGGACCTCGAGGAGCTATCGGACCCCGATGTGCCGGAAGATATCCGCAATAAACGCCATGCACCGACTGTAGTATAACTAAAGAAGACTCTTACGCCCTTACGACATTGCCATTAATGTGTCTGCACTATTTAAAAATAAAAAAAACTATATAAACTTAAATAAAACTTTTCTTAACCATAAAGAGGTTGATTTAAATTTTTGAATCAATGTCTAATTTACATATAGTATTCGTACTAGCGCTTGCTATAAGTACAGTTTTACCAATCGAACGGCGTCGCCCGAATGGGGTCTATTTACTATAGAAAATAGACCGCAAACATTTCAATTCAAGATATTGATGAAGAAATCATCAATATCTTGAATTAAAATGTTAAAAAATGGATTATTCTAAAAACAGAAATAGTTATTCGTGATAAACCCGTCATAGCTCGAAGGTAATTACAATCGAATTATGATTATCAAGTTACTCGGATGGGTGACCATTCCGAAGAATTCTGAGTAACGCTGGTCAAAAGAGAAGTGGGGTGGAGACTGACGACCATGTTCCTCCATAATGGAAATTACGAGCTTGGTAACGTACCTCAGAAATAAGGGAAAGTGAATTAATAGTTTATATAAAAATAATAATATTTAACTGCTTCACGACACGATAATCAATATGACGCGTAAGTGACACGCGAACTCGACGATGTCTAAGGCAGGCCACCGTCTCAGAGTTCTCGCCGCACGTGTCATTAGTACGGTTTCACTCGCACTTGATATATCGTACAGGATGAGAGCGAGAACAAACGTCGCGCCCGTGCCAATATAAAATAATAGTTTTGTTTTTATTTATTTTTTTCACATTTGCGGTCAATAATGCTTAATGATTATTTAGATTTTGTTTAAAGTTTGTGACATGTAGAATTTATATTAAAGAGTTTTTCGAGAAAAATCAAAAACTTGGGGTCACAAATAGACCTTATCGACACGATTAGTATTTTTGATGATGTTATAAGTTAACCATGCCATCTAAGCCAATCATGTATAAGCAACAGGCTATATTTACAGATGAGTAAAAAAGGATTTTATTAAAAATACACAAACAGTGTACAAAATGTAATGTATTGTGTTAGTATTTACACATTGAATAAATATGTGTAATTGTATATATTGGAAATTAGATGAATTTATTTGGTGACAAATATGTTCACGTTCCACATGTGACTTAATTACTTGCCGGGCACAATAGGCGTATGTTGTCGGGCACAAAATGCTCAGAATTTCGCCGGATCCTCAGGATTCAGATTCTCCACAGACCCTATCGGCCCTTACCCCACTGCCATTGTACACTTAACGCACGCAAGAAATTTCCCTCGTGTTTTTGACGTGGTCTGGCCAAATACGTGGGGGGCGGCAAATGAAAAAAGGGAGCCCCCTCGTCCCGGCCGAAGGAAACCGTTCGGTTGTGACGTGATCAATACTCCGGCCCTGTCCGCGACCGGGGAGGTCGCGGCTTGCGTAAGCCGGAAAACTGAAAATCCGGACATTTATATTCAGTGGGTAATGAGCGAAAAACAAAAGGAGGCCGTTCCGATCTCGGGGCTCCGGGCTTGGGCCTCCAGGCTCGGGGCTCGGGGCTGACAGCTGACAGGTTCTCCGGCCGCCGACATGCAACGCGAGCAAGATAGATGGCGCGGCCCGGGGCGAAATTATCTCGGGGGCGGCGCCCGATTGAATATTGGATGATAGACCCGAGACGATTATGATTGGCCGTCGCTACAATTTGTCTTCCGGTCACGCAACTAGTCTACCCACCCTGCCTCCGTCCCTCGCTTCCAGCCGCGGTTGTGCGATATTTAACAGAATAAACAATTGTGTTGTGTATCGATGGGCGGAATACGGTATCGACTGCGAATTATCAAGTGAAGCGATTCAATCCAGCAGAAAACTATTTCGTATTATTTAAGATAATGTATCATTTGTCCATAGTTATAATTGATAATAAGAATCTATTTATATTCGAACGCTGTATGATTAAATTATGCGGACGTTAGTGATGCGTAATATATTAAAATTTGCAGTTAAATAATTATTTTAAATTAATTTAATTATGAATCGAGCAAACATGTGCGACATAATTAATGGCGGAATCTAATATTAATACACACATAATGTAATATGTGGATCTGTTCAATCGGTGGTAAGTTATGGCGCTGGATTGTATATTTATTGCTCTGTCATTGATAGCAGACAGGATAATGAATCTTCCGGCGTACATCTGCCATGGACAAATATTAATATGTTACAACAACGGAATACGACGTTCGTACGTATTAATATAATATAATCGTAAACGTTGGTGTTTGCGTCGAAAAATAGAAACGAGATCACAGAGAGCGCGCCTGTCTCGTTGCCCATTCAATTTCAATTCTCAGACAGCTCAACTTGAATAATGCTGAAGACAATCTGATGCTTTGCATTCTTTAAACCTGGCGGCAATCATATCTTGATATGCAAATGTATCCAGCTACGTCGGGAGATGTGAACAAAATTGACTCATTTCGGATACCGTCTTCAGATGTACAATTCATTCCGACAAATTGACTTTCGCCTCTCATATTCGTTCCGTCCAATCCGCGAAAAATGAAAATAACAATTTATGCTATGCAGTGTAAATTATTTCAAAAATATATATTACAATAGAAGCAATTTAGGATCGTACCACCATTTGTCCACATATTTCTGAGACATTTAACACACATGAATTGTTTCAGCGGAGCCTAGCTACCCAGCGAATTGTTGTCATCGTTAATTTTCCGGCGCATCATAATTTTTACCATAACAATGTCGGCGGCGGGTTATGGTAATGAACGTTCGGGCGGAAAATTATCATAAAATGCATTTTCCGGCATTGCCGTTCACATGTGTGCATACACTGTTGGGAGTTTTTCCGTCTTCAAATATTTTCCGTGCATGTGAACTTTATTTGGCCAAATTATGGCCGTTGTCAAGCGAACGGAAACTGCATTCGAAATGATTGCACCGCGGCGCAATAATCTTAAACTGCAAGGGATTTGCATTTGAGTGTGCGGCATGCACTCGCCATGCTTGTGTATGCAAATCTTGTGTGGAAGGCGGCCTTGCAAATCCTTTGGCCATAAAATTTTTTACTACTCCACTTCTATGGAGAATTTCAGTTTGTAAATCCCTCTTATCTTACATAGCGCGTCTTTTATGCAATAATCACAGCGATTCTGATGGTCTATGTACATTTATCAGTGGTTAAAAAAAAGATATAGCATTTCAAATACCGTGCTTGATGCAAATCCGCTTTCATATACCTACAGATATATTTTGGATGGAATTTGTACGGGTTTTTCGTGCGAAAACTACTTCATTTCCTATCTCTCACAATAATAGTGCTTGAATAATCCGACCATTCCGGCAAAATGATCACGTTGATAACCCTAAAAGTTGCGAACAGCCGTCCGATACGTACGACGGCGACCTGCTAAAGTTTTAACCCCATAATCCCCGCAAGTGTTCCTCGTGCCCCCGGCGGACGCCGCCGGAAATTTCATTATAGAGAGGTCCGTGAAAAAACGTAAAAATGCAACGGGAATATAGAAGAAAAAAATGAAATTGAAAAAATGTAGAAAAACCCCGGAATAAAAGCAAATTAAATCCGGATTTACATTTTTCGACAGATTTAACACACCTGAAAAAAAAATGAACAGCTGGTGAAAAAGCTCCCAAAATATACATTTAAAAACGTCGGGAAACGTGTTTTGTTATTCATACAGACTATAAATTATTATTTCAGATTAAGCTCAACACATATTCATTAAAATATTGATAAATTCTTCAAATAAAAGCTAGTTGTAAATCTTTTGTAATTATAAAATTTTAATGTACGAAATTCTAATCTATGTTAAATTTTCTTCGAAATTATCAAGGATCTCGAGTAAAATTATTGCTATCACTCATTTTAGGGATATATATTACATTTAGGTGGCGAGAGCACAGGACCCCAGTTTTCGCGCAGAATCGATAAGCCCAAAACCATAAATTGAAACTGCCCGAGTTGTCAAAACTTTTGGCACATTGCGAGACGAGTATCAATTACTCAAGCGTCAGAACCTAGAAGGTTTTGTCTGCCCTGACAGCAGTTTGGCCGAATATAAAATACTATCTCATTAGAAAACCTAATTTTATCACACCCGTATACGGCGACATGGAGAAAGAGAGCAACGGTACATCTCGAGCAAATTTGTATTTAATTTTCAACCCCCCCTCCCTATCAAATTTAGCAAGTGTACGAAAAACTATGCTCTCCTTCGACTTAAACAATTTCGACCAAAGTTTTTCGCTCGAAAAGTAAAAAGAAAGAGAGAGGGAATATTTTATTTTATTAACACGAAACGAGAAAGTGGGATTGTAATGTCTTCGAAGTGATACAAACCTTATTTTATTTCAACTTGAAAATTTTCCAACTTCATATTTTCCCGAATTCAAGGCGAATTTTGCGCGATAAAACTCGAGCGGATTTTATGAAATGTGTAAAGCTCTAAATTGGCTTATGAAGAACTCTAAGAAATATATTATTACTTTTTTTTACTTGAAATATATGCCCTAATTTTTATTGTGCCATTTGTTATAATAATAATTTATGAATAATTACTTTTTCAATGGATAAGTCCTTGAAACTCGTTCGAGGATGTCGTGTTCAACACATTGACCTGCGAGGACGATTTCGTTATTTCCCCCCGCTTTCCTGAACCAAATCAGCGTCTCCATTATTGATGGCAGCGTGTGTCGCAATCAAAGACGCCGCGACGCCGAGGCGGCCTACGGCTCCTAATTGCCACGTGGAAGCAAATCCTATTCTTATTTACGGCCCCCCGATGTTAAAACACAAACAAAAGGTTGTTAAGTAAATGGAAAAATATATTCGGGATACAAGAACTTGCGTAATGGCCGGGATAAAATGAAAGGAATTAATTTACTAATTGCGTTTTTTATCACCCCGCTACAAGGAACATATTTCACGTCCGAATTCGTAAGCGAAGAACTACGCTACGTTCTTAGCTAAAAAATAATATCTACATTGAAAAAAATGTCCGACATAATTTGAGTCTTGATATATTGAATAGATTTCCATTTAGCCAGTGATTAAAAAACTTTTTCCATTATCAATGTATACGCAATAGAACAGACGATTGTCCAGCTACGAACGTTTGTACAAAACAATGCAGACGTCATATTAATTTAGTTTTTTTTTAAAATGTTTTGCATAGATTTGCTGCATATATGTATAATCAATGTGACACTAGCAATACGCGGGCCTCGAATTGGCTAATAAATTGATCAGAGACTGTATGTATGTGCATAAAAATACAATATTTATATGAAATACAGCCGGGGCAGAGGCAATTTTATTTCGGTTACAAAACAAGCGAGCATAGGTGTAAGGACGCGCGTTATTCGTGCGAATACACGGCCGAAAAAAAAACAAAAAAATGTTTGTGCATACACGAAAAGTTTTGTGAGTCATAAAAAAATTCGCCGCGATATTTTATTATCCCGGAGTGGGTTCGGGACAGGGCCGGAGTGTGCGTGCGTGTGCGTGTGGCACAAGAAAAACAAGCATTTCCCGGAGATATATGTTAACGCATCATTTGGCGAGTGGCAAGATTAACCGGTTATCGGTGTTATCGGGGAGCGCTAGGTGAGGGAGTCGGCCGCCGCCCTGACGGCGCCGCCCCCGCTGCGCCTCGCCATCAAAATTCGAAACCACGCGCGCCCCCGGCCTTACACGTGTTTTTCCCCCGGATAACCTGGATTTCGACATCATAAATTGTTATCCTTTATTAAAGTGCAATAATAAAAAAAATACTTTGTTTCCTTTGTGGGTCCGATTCGTTGATAAAATATTTCAGCTGCATTATTTTCAGGTAAACCATATAATAATAATATAAAAAAAAACATTGTGGACATAAAAATGTGTTTCAATAGAATTTTTGCCATATTTTAAATTGATGAAAATGAGAATTTTCACTGAAAACCGATATATAAAATAAAATAATAATTACGAAAATAATTTATTTACTGAAGTTATTATTTTTATTTAATTAAGTCTCTGTGTCTGGATATCCAGGCAATTTTAAATATGAAATAATTTTATTTAAAAATTTAATATCTAATACTTTTCTGCAACGCAACTACTTTTGACATTTTTCATCGCTGATGTTTTTTTTTAAATGTGAGTTGTCAAGTACAACTAGCTTCTCCAAGCTCCCTCCCATAATTTACTTAAGTAATATATTTAAAAGTAGTAGAAATCGAGAGTATGGCTTCCTTCACAAATTCGAGTTTAGCAGTCCATTTTATTTGTATGTATTCTCAATAAAGATGGTCGCTAGGATCAAATCGAAAAGATGATTAATTTATATCATATTTGATTGCACGGTTTAGGTTTATAATAAAAGAATGATCAACCAATACAACTAATATTATTTTCACTGATTTTATTATGATTTTTCAAAATATACTCAGATAACAAAAACAATGTTTATCCACGAATAAAGCAATATGTGGAAGCTCGTTGTTAAAATATTTGTGGGTATTGCAATAATAATGATAAGCGGCACGTGGTTCAAGGAAGCTGTGAGTCAGTATAACTGCACCGAGTCGCAGCGCGACACGGCGCTTAGCGGAGAAACTCCCCTCCCCCCGCTACCAACCCACATCCGTCCAATACCCGAACACTACCTGGATAAGCACCGACCAGATTAATAAATATCAATTATATTTATATTTTTGGGTACATAATACATAATCAATAGACACATGTTCATTAGTATATAAAAAATATGAAGCTTTTTATATATTTCTATGAACTCAAATATCATTAAAATAATGTATTCTTAGAATATCATTGCCCAAAACGACGTATTAATATAGCGCGCGTAATAGAACCAGCCATGATTTATCTTTAATGATTATGTATGTACATATTTACGTAATTGATAAAAAATACGAGGTTTAACCCGTTTCTGGAAAACAAAACAAACCGTAAATTTGGCAAATGACCCCCGGTTGTTTATTATGAAAAGGAAAGGTTTTAAATAATGATGGATTTCGAATGGGACATTAAATCAGGTAATCGGCCATTAAAAAAAATCAATTCGGCAAAACGGCGCGTGCGCTCATCCGCCACGTAACAAATATTCACCATTATGATTGCATAAGCGGGGTTTTATTGGCCCATTAAAATTTAAGGGATCATAAAATGTTGCCAGTTATAGAAAAGCTGCCTCCGTTCAGCCGCTGGCTGCCGTACTTGCACCCTCCCCCGCCCGTCGCCATCGCTCACCCCCCCATGGAAAACCCATCGCGGCATTGGCGATGCGTTTTGAGTGTGCACACCTGGTGTCTTTCACGTGGCAGAAAGCAATTATTCAAAGGACTTGATAGGCATGCTAATTAGTATGTAAATTGGAACAGTCGTAACGAATACAATTTCGATGCAGTAAGGTTTCTCTATAAAGACTTGATGACTATCAACATCCATCAGCAATTTGCTCCGTATAACGCCATCGTGTTTTATTATTATTGGCCGGCGATAAAAGCGGTAGAATTTATTTAATGAACGCGTCTTAATTATTTTATAGCATTTTAATGAATGCTTAGCTGTACACGAGTTTAAGAAAAATATATATGTAAATGCGAGCATACTTATTTTGAGTGGAATATATGTAGTTGATTATGAACCGACCCAAAGTTCAACTTGCACGTAATGCTATATAATGAAGCTTTTATTGCAGAATACAACAAAAATCTTTCGATTTGCTGCCGAAGTATTAACTTATCAAAGGTAGATTATTAATATATTCGAACTGGCGTCAGATAAAGTTAACGTCATAGTAACAATTCGCATCTACAATCAACAAACCAGAGAACAATGGTTTGCGTAATGGTAATTTATAGAGCTTGGACGGGGATGACGTGTCCCTCTCCGTTATCCACAAGTTTGTCTGCAGAGAGCCAGGCAGCGCGCGAGGCGAGGGCAATAAAGCCAATCATAACTAAGCATTGGGAGGCGGAGAGCACGCGATCAGGGTTGCCACCGCTAAAAGTGGATTGTTCGCTGCGGTGCCGGTTTAATATGGAGATAATTTGCGATCGCGCTCCCCTGAACAATTATCGCAGAACCTACCGCACCGGCTCCACCTGGAACTGCGAGAGTTACGAGTTACGACCAGTCGGAGCGTCCTCGCCGACGCCGTAATGGAGAACCGATGTGGGGCCGCCGCAATTTATCGGGGCGCAAAAAGACAGCCATGAAAATATGAAATTGCAACATTTAACTGATCTAAATGCGAGATAAAATCTTGTTCAACATCTAGAAGACGCGATGAGCTTTCAAAATATGGTGTATAATCCATTCAATCCATTACGTCTATTCTTATATGAAAATAAAAGTATCAAAATATTGATAAGTTCTTCATCGACATTTTGGATTCTTTACCGGATTAATATGACGCGTGAATGACATCGCTCTCGGCGATGTCTTGCCGCAGACTGAGCCTTCGCAGCACGCGTCATTCGCATGTTTCATTTCGCACTCGGCACATCGCGCCGGATGCGAGCGAGAAAAAATATCGCGCGCGTGGCAACGCGTTTTTCGCAATTGCAGCCAATAAAAGTTAATGATTATTGACAATATTTATTCTTTTTATTTTTTTAGACAAACAAACTAAAAGTTTGTGACATATAGAATTTATACTAAAAGAGTTATTTGAAAAAAATCAAAAACTTGGGTCCCAAATAGCTTTGAGAGAGAATTTGAGAGAGAATAGGTTTCAAAGCTTTTATAAGCAATTAATACATAGATGATTTTTTTCCGTTGGATTTTAAAATTCCTAATGTTTGTATTAATATTCAATCCTTATGAAGTATTCGAGAAAAATCTAAAACTAGACTGCACGGCTAGAATAATAAGTTGTTAGAAAGTTGCTATTAAAACTAATAGAGATTATATAATTGAATAAATCCGCATAATCAAGGTCGCCAAAAATTAGTTAGACCCCGAGGTCTATTGGGGACCCCAAGTTCCCATCGACACGGGTCAAAAAGTATTTTTAAATCAAAGAATCGATTACCTAAATTCATTAAACTTGTAAAAATTCAAAAATTGATATATAATGTTATGTAATTTTGTAAAAACTGTATTTTTTAAACAAATAAATTTATTTATATAATATTCATTTAAAAAAAAAGTATAAAACTAAGCAGGACAACAACATATCCAATATTCTTGTACATTCCAATTTTCTGTTTGGACGATATTTGTTCGATGATTCGATTCTCCACAATATCCGCACCCATCGCTCCTCGGGGCCTATTACTGAGGATAGGGTTTCGCCCTTTTTAATAACCGACAAACTTGTGTGTAACGGAACTATTTTTTGCCGTATCCCACCAACACACACACACCTACACGAACGCGTATCAGTCGGCGATAAATTATCTTTTGCCGCGGAAGGTGGCGGACGTTATCAGGACGTCGTCGTCGTCCACGTCTAGCTCGCCTGGCTAGATGTTTTTATCGGCCCTCACTGTCCGGTTTACGGGCGGTGGCCACAGGACCGACACCTAACGACTTCGCCTCTACTTTATCTTGGACAAGTGTGCGCCGAGAGAAATAGAGCTCCGAGTTATCTATATGAGAAAAATCACCCATGCCACCATGTTTCAGACGACCACCTTCCAATTTTATCTACACACGACATAGAATTTCTTACGGCGACGTACCAGCTAATAGCGCTCGGACAACGGCGATAAACGCCACCGCTGACAAATTTGAAATTTAATTATTATACTGCGGAAGTACAATAGAATCAATCGAACTTTAATTAAAATAAAATAATTGAGCCAATCGATCAAAGAAAATGTGTCTTATGATCCCGTTCATAAAGAGTTGAAACACTTGGAACGTCACAATTTGAGAGGCAATTAAAAAGAGATAATTACAAACATATTTCTAGTAATTATGAACTGAAATAATTATGGAAACTGTTTCAGACAACGGCAAGTTGAGGGCGTATACTCTTCAAAAACAATTCTTCAAATTTGTTGCGAACACCGGGTGAATTACTTGCGAAACTCGGAATTAATTTTAATTTAGAACAAAACTTCTGCAGGATTATTTTTTTAACATAACGAAAAAAAATATATTAATAAACGCGGAATACAAAGGCGATTTGAATTTCGGCAATGATTCGCCTCTCTGTTCGATTATATCGAAGGCGACGACGGCAACCGTTACGAACAAGCGGAGTGAATTCCATTGTTCGTGACCGAGATGGTGTTTGGAGTTGGGCCCCGATTGGTTTTATGATCGAGCAGGGCCGCGCCGGACTGGGCCGGCGTCGGTCATTGGCCACCGACGCCTTTTGTCTTGGAAACGGGCGTCGTTTATCTCGCGCGTTATCTTTTACCCGGACCCTTAACGATGCACTTATCAGCTTAAGGTATAAATTATACGGTTCTACTACTCCCGATATTTAACGCGATTATTTATATCTACTACATTGATTAATGAGGGCTTGCCACATATTAACCCGTTCGCTCACCCACGATACGGCCAATCGCAACATGTTGATGAACAGTCGAATTTTAACACGGCGAAATATGGCGCAAGTACACATTGTCTGTACGGCATGTAAATTCAGATAAAGTGTTGTTCAAGAGTTTATTTCCTTTTCTGCTATTTTATGTCTTGTACGTAGAACAAGGACCACGGTCGTAACTCACAATTACCATTTATCGTCCTCCACTATTTTTCAGTCAACACTGAAAAGAGATATATGGTGAATATTATGGTCCCACTACGTCATGAAAACATGTGTTCATATTTAAATTAAGCACATTCTCATTAAATACTAGAATAGGAAATTTAATATATATATAAATATTCGACGTAAAGTATTTATGTAAATAAATTTTATGCTGAATGAAAGGGTACGACAAGAATTTTCCGAAGAAAGGAATGGGGGTGTTCCCCTTTCTCTCGTGGCGAATTACACAGTTTAACGGACGCTAATAATTAGCGGTATTGTCAATAATAATTAATGAGCAGAGGAGAGGGGATTCGGGTATTGCGGCATTTTGAAAGTGGGCCTTCAAATTTATAGGCAAGAGACTTTATTATGGAACCGCGCACCTGGGTCACAACGAACAATGAAAGCCGACAATTGGAAATTCCCTCACAACCGTGAGTCGTCAAACTGTATTTGTTTTTAATAATTTAATTGAAACAGTATTTAATTTATATGAGAATTGTAATCAACTTAAGCCGGTGCACTTTTGATTTAGTTATGTGGATCACGAGATACGGTTTCATGGAATATTAATCCCGGCACCGGTAATTCAGAGAAAGGATACGATTCCGGCACTAAAACCGTTCGCTCAGATAACACTTTGTGTGTAATAATTCAGCATTATGTGTCTTATAATGGACGCCGTAAAAGGCTATATGTCATGTTTTACGAGTGTCATCACGCTTATAATACATATATATAATATATTAATAAATAAGTGCGAGGCCTGTACACGTGTGAGCCTCTACTAGCGAAATTGAATTATTTATTCTGGCATGTTATTAGAAATGAAAGAAAGCGGAATTGGCCCCGGCAGCCCCGCGCCTCGATCCCGGTCTTTCGGGTGGAGGTAGATGCGGTCAACCCTGAAAAATCTGATTGAAACATTTCAGCGGAAAAGCGGAAAAACGGAAATCGATAACGTTCGTTAGGCATCGAGGTGAGTAATTGGTGTTTAGCGGACGAGATGGGATGGGCGAGGGTGTCGTGGGTGGCGGCCGAGGGTCGAGGAGCGCCGATTTATCGGATGCACAGTTGTTGCTGTTTTGCAACATTCATTAGTTCCGCGGTCAGTCGATCATTAATTCCGTGTCCAGATAACCCTGGTGCTCGTTAGTGCGACGGAAGCTATCCGCGGATAGAACGTACGTTGCGGTAAGAGGACCTACCCATTTGTCTGCCTTTTCCTACTATTTTTTTTCATACTCTACCATGGAACGGAGAGCTCGCATTACAGGAATACATAATTCTTATGAGCAATCAGCATACGTATTCTAAAAAATATATTGTAAATGCTTAATATATTTTTTTAGCATGGCGATGAATTAAAGAAATGATATAAAACTCGAGGCACCTGTGCCATGAGCCAATCAAGTTTATTGCTAGGCAGAGTTTATTAAGATATTCTTTACGTCTTAGCATTCAACATCTGAATTTAAAAGGGGATGAAAAGATAAAACGCGTACAAGGAAATATGCGGGGCAAAGAGCAGAGGGGCGAATGAAAAGTTTCAAAATTTCAAACGTTTAATTATGAAAGTCTTTTTAATTAAATTAAAATCCATTAGTGTATGAATGCCGGGAACTCGAAAGGAAGGGGGGGGGGCGGAAAATCTTCAAGTTTATCCGAAAGTATTTTATTTAATTTTTTTTATATGGCGAAAATGCGAAAAATCCTCGAGTTCAATTAGAGGCTGTGCACAACTTCGGATACATAAAAGAGTTGATGGAATAAATGCGAGTGAGCGGGCGGAACAGGTGGGTGGGAGAAAAAGAAAAAGTTGGACTGGGGAGGGGTTGCCCGCGGTATTAATTGGGTTAGAGCTTGCGGGGGCCTCCGCTAATTCCCAATGTTCCGCTGCGGGGGCACATACATCAACCGGATGCTTCGATTTGTTTGTTTCCTCGCCTTGTCTTCCGCCGTTGAGCCCCCGGTGTTGACCAATTAAGGCGAAAAATAAAAAGAAAAGGCGTCAGACGACAGAGGCGAAAAAAAATCAAACGTTAATAAGGCGCGGACGAATAAATATCTGACGGAGTTTTCCCCCGCGGGTCCTCCCGAGGGTGTTGACGGAGGCATAAAAACGGGGAATAATGTCGTGTTTGCAGTATTTGTCTTGGCACTTAGGCAAGTACGAGAGGGACAAAAGTTTAGGACCGAGGGCTAAATGTGTGTATGTATACAATACACACCGTAAATTCTGACGAAAAGGATTCGGGGGAAACCTTTAAATGGATTACTCGAGCGGAGGTTACGAGCACAACCGAGGGTACAAAAATATTTATAAATAAAGTATGCTGCGAATAATGAATTTAAATAGTCGGAAATAATAATAATAATAATAACTAATCCAACTTAAAAACAATGAAATTTTTTATAGCAAATATTTTTATTGGAGAGGCGTGGTCGTCGGACCCATGACTATAGGTCAGCAAAACTCAAGCTGTAACCGCACCCAATATAGATAAACTTCGGTAATCATAATAATATTATTAATATATGTATTTTAATACATGATATTAAAACATTGTATCTAAAATAGGATATTTATTATTTTTTCGGGTCATTTGATGCAATGTCACAAAGCGTAGGGCGGAGGACTGTGATTAAAAGCATTTTTGAAACCGGAAATTAGGCCTTCACCGCAGGGGTGAACCGGGGACGTTTACCCAACGGATTCAATTTATTAAGAACAATTTGGCTGGTCCATTTCGTGGAAACGAGCCGATAGGAGGTAAGGCTTGTGCGGCATCCGCGATGGGGCAGATCCGATTATTTCGGAAAAATTGGATCACCTGCAACCATGAAACACATAAAAAGAGGAGAGGAGAGAGAAAGTAAAGAGTGTGTATCGCCAATCGATACATGTGTGTATAGGAAGGGTGGAGTAAAACGTGGTAAGCGAAAAGGGTCTTGATTTAAATTGGTCCGCTCAATGAAGCTTGCTGGAAATAAATTGGAGTCTACAACTTTATTTAGCTTGACCTTTTATTATTAGCAACAATGCGGGTGTTATTTAATATAATTAAATTAGGTTTAAAGTTTAAAGTATTTTAAAAAAATAATATATTTTGTATTTAATGATAAACAAAAATCCGCCGTCGCACAAATGGCGAACGTTGTGCGCTGAGACACATTTCCAGGTATCCGTGATCCACTTATCGGAGGTAAAAAAAGTTTTCCGGTTCAACCACCGTACATAGAGAGGGGTTTTCATTAGGCTAAAGTGGCCAAAAGCACGTAACCGGCGCCCATTCAATATAAGTAAACAAAAGTAAGTTAATTATCGGGAAAATGCGTAAACATCGAACCCCGATATTTTCTCCCCACTGTGATTTTCGCGCCAAAAAAAAAGGAAAATTCGCGCGAAAGTTTTTTTACAACCTCCCCTTTTGGAAGTTTGCAGCGAGGCACTTTGCGCGAATTTTAACGTGCTCGCCACAATTTTATTTTCATTAAGCGTAATTTAGACATTAACGTGCGTTGTGTAAGGGTAATTACGGTGCTGTGAAAAATGTATACATTTTTTTTCCACCCCGTCGATGTAAATGTCCGACACGGGGTTAACACGTTCGGTGTGTACGACATTGGCTATTAAAACGATTTCGGTTTTGAATTATGAACGTTCTGATAAGATTAAAATTAAATATGGCGTGTTTAATGCGAAACAGAATCGGATAGGCTCGCCATGGACTGGCTACGCGCCTTTTATTGCATTCATGTGAATGGAATGGTGATTGAATTTTTTTTTATTTCCCGCATTTAAAAAAGCTTTGACTAACCATTAATAAATTATTATTTTAAATTATGTATATTACTATATGATCATCAGTAAACAAATATTAGTAATCAAACAGAGATGAAATATTGACTAAGAAAAGTCAACATAATTCTAGATAAATTCATGGATATTTGAGTGATGATATGATGAAGAACATAGCATAGCAAAGTAAATAAAACTAACCCATATCAGTGTTTAGTTAAATAAATATTTATTATATCCCGGAAACCTGAAAAACAATTAAAAACTATATGTAGAGTAGATGTAGGTCATTTATGATATCCAAAAAAATGCTTTGAAAAATCTGCATAACATGATTTTCTAGTCGTGTTTGTAGTGGATCTTTTTGCATATTTGGGTTAAAATATATATATATTTTATGATCCGATTGAGTCTGCATGAGGGCGTATGATGGTACAAATTGGCGGTCGTCTTCTGGGCGCAATATATTTCTTTGAGAGAACAAGCGGACAACGCAATTCGAATTACGACCTCCGTGGGGCGGCGCGCGTAACAAGGGGCTCGGCCCGGGGTCCCGGGAACAATCCCGGTGCCACAATCACGGGGGACATTTTTCGGGGTTCGTTTCATTCCCGAAAACAATTGGAAAGTTTATCGCTCTCGGTGAGATAATTGAACCATCTGAAAATAGATGGGGCAAAATGTTGGGGGTCAGCCCCCCGGGCCTCAGGATGTGCTGACTATAATTTATCGTGCAGTGAAACAAAAGCGGCCACTTCGGGGGAAAAAAAGGATTCTTTTTGGAAATAACTCACGCCCTTCGTTACGGTCATTTTGACGTTTCGAGAAGAAAAAATGTTTTGGCTTCCACCGCAGCGGAGAGCTAATAAAATTCCCTTTTTATTTGCGGTCGGCAGTTGATTTGGACTCGCAGTTCGTGTACGGCAGCGAATATTGTTTTAGTCAGTCATCGAAATTGATGGATAAGTAGAGATAAAAACGTACACCGATCTTAACCTTTTCTATTCCTTGGGCCAGACGCAAACAACTTAAACCATTTTTTTTAAAATTTAATTTTAAAAAAATAATGTATTTTTTCAATAGGATATTAGTTCAAATTTCTAAAGAATACCTCTTCTAATAAATTTATAAAAAAAATGAGAGTAACTTATAGATTCGACTATAGTAGACAGAGTGGAAAAGGTTAAATGTTTGATATTCATATAAAAATGAAAATAAAGCGTACTTATAAGCCCCTTGTACACGAGTGTAATTCAGCCTCAGTAAGTCACTCAATCCTAGGGCGATATGATCATTAAGTGTAATTACGGAGCTCCAAGCCAACGATAGACCCCTTGTTTATCAAAATGCCAGCTCGAGTGGAAGCTGGCTGGCTGCAAAGATCTCCAGGGGATCTCTCGAAAGATCTTGGTGGAAAATCCAAAGAAAATATAAAATCATACATATACATTTTCTCGGGCAAAGATGTGTAATGATGCTTCGTGGCCCTTGAGTCATAAATATAGCTCGGAAAAATAATGGAATAACATTTTTCACATTATCGCTGAAATATTATCATTCGTGATATATGTGTATACGGCGTATATCTGGACGTGTTTTTCAATGAAACGAAAAATATTAGCAAGAAACAAAAGTGCGAAAAACACTGAGATGACCTTAGATTTTATTTTTATAACAATGGAGCATTTCCGGCATTGCGTCTTTCGCTTTTCATTAACAACGTTCTTCACGGGGTGCCTTTTGATTTTCGGACAGGTGCCATTTATAAAGCGGGGTCCGGTCCCCGTTTTTTTTTTAATTGATGCCATGCAGCTTTGGCCGTCACGGACAGACACGCTATGAAAATTAATGAAAGAATTATTATTTTTCATTAATTCAGGCCCTGTCGACACTTTCATCGGAAGACGTTTGAATATAAATTATCTTTCGCCTAAGAAAAAAATATTAATTTTGTTAATTGATCACCTTTCGCCATGCGTGATTAATTCAACCGGTTCGGTAATAAATCCCCGGCTATGTTTTACATTTTTTTTTATATTAGCCCCCTCCATGTTCTTCAATATCATGATTGTAATATTTTATCCAATAATACAAATTTGTTTGACCTGACAAAGTAAACGTTTCCTAAGGCGGGTCAGCGGCCATCGCCAATCCATCTTCGTTTCCTGCCCACCAGGTGCCATGCAACTGACCGAAGCGCTCTATATAATGTCGAAGATTATACCGGTGTCGATCTAAAATAGCCAGGACTATTTTTTATCTATGAAAATAAACATCAATCATCAATATTTTTATATCATCTTCAGTGCCGATAGAGAGGATATACCATAATTTCGGGCGTTGATCTGTTTTACAATTTTTTTGCCTCTGAGTGTATTTGCAAAAATATTTGCAAATAGATAAAACGATTTATCATATATTTTGACATGCTATATCTATCGCATTTGCGTTTGATATAATAGCGGAAAGACACGCCGGTATGTGAATTTTTTTTGCGAACATTCAATAACTGATAATTTTTCATGGCATTGACGACTATATAATCTTATACAATAGAGATAAATATATTTATGTCAATAAATAATATATTTAAACCAAATGAAAGTTATATAACTCTAAGATAGGAATGAAATCTAAATAAAAAAAATTGAAGTGTAAAAGCCTTCAAATTTTCGCTGTATGAAAAAAAATATTAAAAAACACAGCCAAACGAGTGGCTGAAAAGCCCTGAAAGTTTTCTGTATTGAATCAAGTGCATGCTCAGGCTTATTTTCGAGTAAGTATCCTAATTTGGAACGGACGTATTATACAATTATCGCATTGTTCGTACTCAATTTTAAATTTCTGTTTCATATTATGAAAAATTTCGTTTTAAGTTTGCAGATTATCTTAATCGAGATGATAATAAGAAGCTCGTGAAACTTTTCTAATATGCTCAGCACACAGAGTGGAATATGTGTGGAAGCGGAGCACTTAGCATGTAAATTACGAGAGAGCTGAATAATAAAAAAGTTTGAAACTTGAACGAATGAAAAATCAGTTGCCACTAATCCCTCTAGTTATTATCCTGATGCTGATAAAGTGGGTCCTTTCCCTGTTTCCGTGTAATTGATTGCTTAAGTTGATTGCGACATCCTCTAGATGCCCTTAAACGACCCGATCGGGGACCGCTGATAAATTGGACCTCTCGCCAAAATACTCTACGTAATCGTATTGTCCTTATCCGAAAACTCTCTGTAGTGCTCAAAAGTTCTATCAAAGAGCGCCGATACCATCGTTTCCGACACGTCCCTCAATTCTTTCTGATATTACCGACCGC
>JAGXCT010037253.1:276774-288255 GCA_022495035.1 Philopotamus ludificatus | reverse complement strand
AGTACAATTAAAATTTAAAAACGCCCCACTACTCCCGCCGCTCCGTTGCGTTGTTTACGCGTTGACAATTTTTTTCCGCGTTTACGTCGAGATAAAATTCGCAAGAATGGCTTTAGTGTGGTCCACTTTATTGCCGAATCGGAATTAACATTTTTTTTATTGCGGCCAGTACCGTAATGGTGAGTGATTCCAGTTACGGTTGATGTATCGGACTGGCCGGTCGTAAAGTCATTACGGCGAAAACGAAAATATTTTTTTTGTATTTTGCACGAATCACACGGGTCATATGTAAACGCTGCCGCATTCGACAATCAAATGTTCGACAAACAAATGGTGAAATTAATTCGCAGTCGTAAATAGGGGAGTGGGATGGGGTGGTTCGGCCGGAAAAGAAACACTTTAATTCGCAAGAACAATATTTCTGACACGGCCGGTGTAACAAACGCGAAACCCAATAGCCTTTATCAAAATATTGGCACTATAATATTATTCGAATCGGTTTTGATTTCCGTTTGGCGAAAATATGTATCGCGTTTGGTACATAATTCGTTTCACCAGTCCGCGTATGTTGGCGAGCGATGGAGGGAGACGGTACAGTGAATCGGAATGGAAATAGATAGGCCGACCGGCCCTGGATCGGGGGCGGGCCTCTGCCCGGGGCGCCTGGTTTCATCCATCAAGTGCCGAAATGAATTTTAATCAAAGCAGGAGATTGGAAATTACGTTTTCAAACGGAGGGAGCATAAACGCATTAGCACTTACCGGCTGGCGGGCAGGTGAGGTAGGGGGAAAAGGCAGGAAAAAGGTAAGGGATGTGTTAAAAGGGGATAGGGGGACTATTGCAAAAAATAATTGCAGCTAATAAATATCTAATAAAATTAATCCATTTTCAATATCCAGATCAAAAACTATAATCCAAGTTTATTCACTGGTAAATTAAATAATGCTCAGTCTATTTATTCATTCAATTTAAATAATAATAATATTGAGAGTGGTGGGAGGATAAATTTGCGTAAAGGTTATAGCAACAATTTGCGTATCGATCAAACGGTCGGGAGGTTCGCGAAAGCTCAATTGCACGGATGAAAAGGCTAATTTCCAATCAATTTGCCCAGGTGAATTTCACTTTCGCCATAAATAATACAACAAAATTGCTTCCGTTCCGAAGCCTTTTTGCATGTTTATTTTGCATGAATTTAATTTCAGCGATCATATGTGCGTGAAAAAAATTGTGTCAAACGGAACGAAAAAAAATAAAGAAGACAATGTTTGCGAACATTTTATAAACGGGCGCCAATTTTGTATAACAATGTGGAGCAAATCGCGAGGAAAAATTGCGGCGAAAATGGAAAAATTTACACATAAGATTAATAATTCAAATCAATATTTAACAGTGATGAAAATGAATGTTTTACGAGGATGAGCGCCGTAGAAGCAACTAGTGTTGCATTTTTAATGAACGCGGCCATATTGATATCCGGGCACGTGTACGCTATGAAAATATTTTCAGACATAGAGAAGACAAACTAAACGAAATTTATTAATATTAAAAAATATGTATATATTTACATACGAAAAATACATGGATATTTATTATTACCGGGTAATTTTTGCGCATATAATAAGAAACAAAAGGAAAAAGGTCTTAGCTGGGACCCCATCAGAAATAAGCGGATTTCGATCTAATGACGTAAAACCGCAAAGCATAAAAAGACCCATAGGGATATTAAGGGGCAGGGAGTATACATGTTTTTTGTAATTCGATCCGCGAATATAATATCGCATTTTTTCCTCGGCGAGATGCGACATTTCTGATGTTTACTAAATGTCAACAGAATAACATCAGAACAATGTCGGCAATAGACATAGATGTGTCAAATGCCAGTTATAATAATATCGAAGGTACGCCGCCGAGCAACGGAAACCGATTTTAATGTCACAATTCATAATGTAACATCTGAAAAATATCATCGCGCGGATTTCATGCAAATTTAAATATGTTTATGTATTATCGCAATATTTCCGATCAGCGTTCGTATCACACGAAATACGTCGCTCTCCCCCATCCCCCGATCACGCCACCCGAACCGTCCCCTATAGGAAATATCGGATTGATACAACCGTGACGTTATTCCGGCCAACAATGGCGCGCATATGTCGACGTTAATTACGTCAATAAATTCGAATTGTGTTACTGGTGACGCTGAATTTGACAGTAAAATGTGTTTGTAATTGAATAGGAGAGTCGGGCAAATATTGGCAGTCGGAGTTTGCAGGGCCGACGCTGACCGACGCCCAACCCCCGCTCCCCGGGGCCGCTGTTTAATTAGCAGGCGAGCATTGGACCGATGCACATTTGGCGAAATAAAACGCGGCGCTGATGATAGTCAGTTGCGATGATGACGGAATCGATAATTAGCCGGGCACAGGTATAATGATATGCAAATAAATATTCAGCGGCAAATCGTTATCGGCTGCCTCGACACGTATGACGCATTAAAGCCCTGGCATCGATATGTCCAGTGCATAAATTGATTATGAGGTATCAATTTAAATGCTGTCAATAATGGACGCATGGTATTATGTGTAAACATTAAACCGTTCATATACCATTCTAATCTCAATTATTCAGCGGGGTTAAATACACACGATAAGACTATTAAAATCCAAGTAAAATCATTCATCTATGCATCTTGATCAAATGCATGGAAAAAAGATAATAAATTGTTTTTAGATAAATTTTAAACTAAACTGCGTTCCAGAAGCGATACGTAAATTGTAAAAAACGCTGAAGGGCACTAAATAAGTATGGATGAATAAAGAAAGATTTTTAACCTAGCTTTCTTGAATACCCTTTTTTAATATAAATCCTACATGTCATATTTTTTTTGTATTTGTCTAAAAAAATATTATAAATAATCATTGACCTTTACTACCCGCATTTGCGAAAAAAAATTAAAACTACAATATTCGCTTCTTTAGCCACAGGCACGATGTTTTTTTCTCGATCGCATCCGGTACGATGTGCCAAGTGCGAGTAAAACGTACTACTGGTCGCAGTAGTCGGTGGCGTGATCTCAGTCTGCTGCGGCACATTGTCGTGTATGCGTGCCATTTACGCGCCATATTGATTATTAGAAAAATCCTAAACATCGACCAAATTAAGAAGCATATCATTTTTATTCCTAGAATAATCCATATTGTTAAAAACAGTTAAGATATTGCTAAAAAAATCTGTTAAAGAGTTCTATATTCGACGATTTCATATTGTAAATGCAGGAAAGAGAACTTTTTTTCATAAGAGTTCATAACCAGTGTTAAGAGTTTTAACACTAGTTATAAACTTGTATGTTACCCACAAGCCAATGTCATGTCTTGTAGGTAACATACAATCAGTTTGATAATGTTGACTAACCGTGACTGAGCTAAGATAGTAGCCGGATAGGTTAATTTCGAGAAATCTATGGATTTTTACAGTTCTTTATAACATTGGCTAGAGGGGAATGTAAATATGAGAAACTCTCGCATCTTTAAAATATTTATCGAACTTTTATATGGGTGAGTGATCGCCAAATTGTAAAATAAAAATGTTGTTTCAATGTCCAAGGAAATAAATACATACGTAAACTTGTTGCTATATTATGTGCGTATTTTAGTGCGAAATAAGCAGAAATACTTATTTTTAGAATCTTTGAATATTCATTCAGATACATCACCGATATTTACAAGGAAAGTTGATTTTATCGAGTTTTTCTTGTATAAATTGCAACGTTGCTTTTCAATACAGGAGAAAATTTATAAAGAAGACCTTATCCGGAAATAAAAACATCACACTGGCTTCGCTCTAAGGTTGGTTCGCTTGATAAAAAGAAAATAAACAGTTTTTTTGGTCTCGCTAAATTATTTTACAGTGCGCATAAAATATTGCGTCACGGTTTCGTCGAGCCGGAAGACTGGAACATAAATCATGGACACGTGGGGGTGGGGGCTGGTGGCCGCGGTCACGTGGTTAGAGGTCGACAGGAGCGTGGGGAAGAAAGGGAGAGGAGCAGCTAAACGGATAACGTCATAAAAGAAAATTGTGTGCCTCCGATGATGGACAGCGTTTTACATTAAACACCTTCTGGCACTCGAGGCGTTCTTGATGACCGACCAATAAAAGCAACGCTGTAAATTTAACGATTGCTCTAATTGACAAACCGTTAAATTTCATCTATGTTTAAGAGGCGCGGCACGAGAAAAACACATCGGCATCCACTCTCAAAATTGTCGGTACAACGTTAACGTTTCGAATTGCCATCGATATAATTACGTTCGTTATTGAGCTACTTTACGAGAAAATAATCTTTCACGATTATGGATATTCAAAATGGGGATTTTATGAAGATGATTTGCAAAACGATAAAGGCGATTTAATTTCGGGGGGGGGCGTACCGGGGGGGATACGAAAATATTCACGATCGATGTCGCCCGTATTGTTTGTCGTTGTTTTTCTTCGAATTTTCGTTAAATTGGGGGCATTTTCCTCTTTGAAAAATGCATTAGAATTCCCCGAAGACACGCAGCTTTCTCAGCCTATTTACTTAATGTCGCCGGCAAATTGGGTTCAACCATGTAACTGCGACCCCTCCGGGAAACCTTCACGTTTTTCCACCGCTTCCTTTAAGCAGATCCACTAAAATATGTCGTCGTTCATTCGGCGAAACGACTTGCGTTCTCGAATTAAACTATGGGATTAAATATTTAAATTCAACACAACGGCGATCCACTCTGGGTGTTGATGGCGCTATGTTCATTCATATTTTAGGCGCAAACATCACAAATCCGCGGCTAATCTGATTTCGTCGGGCGTTCATGGCTTCTATTTTCAAAGCCAATCAAGTGATTTCCTATTGAATTGGCCGGAAATAAATTTGGATGCGACCTTCAGTGTATGTCGCATCACACAGGACTAAACTGATTATTGAATGTGCATCGGGACACAGAGGAATTATCGCACATGCACGGGAAATGATTTCAGGAATCGATTCGTTTATTCAGTATGTGTGTGCAGTGGGAAGCCTAACTTTATTTCCCTGCTCATTTCCGGACCGACGGACAAATGGATTGGCAATCACGGCTGGCGAGGAACTGGAAAAGGGAACGGTTTAGAAATGAAGCCGTAGAATAACGCTACACCCTTAACAGCTCGAAATGAACACTTTTGAAGCATTGATTTTAAATCAACTCCGATAAATTTAACTAGCCATGGATTTCACAATTCAATAATCTTATATATATATATTTTTTTTTAATATTACTGTTATATATATATATATCTCTGTTATCAGAGCGACTATTTTTATTTTAATGTATACGTTGACGAATTGATTTATAAATTTCAAACACTGGCGATATGACATATCGCGTAAAAATTTCGAAATTCATCGGGGAAGCACGGACGCGTTAAGGCACAAAGCCTACTGCCCATCGTTAAATGTTTAATCCGCTCGGATTACAATGTTTGCCGAAAAATACACAATTTTTCAGCTTCCCTATTTATCCACGTGCAAATATACGATATTTTTTTGGCATTGTTACACATCCGCCGAGTCAGATGGGCCGCGGCAGATAGCGGCCCCGGTCTCCCCGGTGCCCGTTTGACAGCTGTTATTGCACAGTGTGTTTGGGCTATTGTGACTCAATTTGCATAATTAAATGGGCCTCGGCAATCTCGCGCGGTCTGTTCTTGACGATTGTCAGTGGCCGGACGGTCGGCTGCAAGTGCTGGACCATTACCATAATCGCATGGTGCACTATGCCAATTAAACGCTGCGCTTAAACGATCAAAATGGCATCGTATCGCAATTTAATTTCTCACCAAAGTTCATTTGGGAATATGTATGAAGTGATAAGTATGAACGAGGATTATGATTTTACCACAATTAAAACATTGAATATTTGATCTGATTTTTAAGGAAATCGAGAAAGATCTAATCACATTGACAACGAAGCGAATCGCGCTAAAAAAATCATAGCTCTTTTATTATTGAAAATATTGAGCCGAAAATTGAATTACTTGAACATCATCATTACTGGATGGCCGACAAAAGTAATTCATTTATTAACACACTTCTTCTTGTTAAAAAGCCATAAAATATTTTGAATAAATGGTTTTATATGCATTTGCCCGATATCTCAAGGTCTGAATTTTTTTGTACTGAAACAACTATCAAGTACAAAAAAAATATATTTAAAGAAAAAAGAAGGATTGTAAAAGTTACGGCCGATCAAACGCGTAGTGTCGGCTAGCGTGTGATATGCGCCCCCCGGATATACACTAAAACGCCTTTGACGTGGAATCCACGACCCCCGTAGGCAATGAGTTATTATAAGAAGCACCGGACCAAAATGTTTTTTTTACATTCTCTTTTTTAATGGTCAGTAGTGTTTAAGTTGTCGATATGTTTATGTGTTATTAATAATGGATAACTAGAGCACAATTTACCAACAACAAAAAAAATTCAAATGAAAGAATTTTCACGATTTGCAAAAAATTGCATATTATACGAATTTCATGAAAAAACTAATGCAAAGACTGCGACAAAAAATGAAATATTTACAAGGACAAATTGAATATGTGTCAACAATAATTCTTGAAGTGAGAGAAATGAGGTAGAGAGAAATTATACAAATGGCAGACATAATTGAAGTGCAAGAACATTTAAAAATATTTGACAAGATTCATAAAAACAGTTTGTAGATACTGGATCATTTAATTGATGAAAGCAAATCTGTACGGGTTCGAATGTGTCAAGAATTAATAAAATTAGAGAAAAATTTAACGTTTCTTCGACATCTTGTGACAGGGGATGAGACGTGGGTTATGTATTCGAACCAATATCGTAAAAACAGTGGCTTTCTATATCGCTGGTACCACTGGCAACTTCGAATCTCAATCTAACGGTCAAAAAAATCTTTTTCCCTGTATGTAGGAATTTTAAAGAATAGAAGAGTGTTGTAGCTATCGTGGTAATATTTTTATATGACATTTTCATCCGATACTCACATATTATTCAATAAATTAAAAAAAAATGCGCAAAAATTAAATTATTTGCCAATTTATGTATATTTTCTAATTTAGGTTTCACTCTGAGGCGTACAACCCTTAAATAAGATAACCTATCCCTAGTTATTTTGACAAAAATTCCAAGTTTTTAAACTACCCTAATATTTTTAGAGTTTTCGGCCGGGCAGCACAATGCATAACCACCACAAAATTGACGTCATCACCCTCATGACGTCAAATTAACGCCAGGACCCGGGCACATAATGCGGCCTGGGGTCTGTTTAAAATTATATAAGATTTCGCGATGAAACTTTTGGAATATACAACCGGGGAAAATGCCACCGAGCCCACGCTCCGATGATAATGGGAATAATGCCCGTGACGCACAGGGAATACCGGACCGCCGTTGCCCATTCCATATATTATTAAACGATGGATATTATATTATATTAAATTGGCAAGTTTTGGTATTCCGAGCATTTTATGTGTGGTGAAAATTGTTGTGGTGCGCAAACTTATTATGGAAGACCGCACACATCTATTAATACCATATTTGTATCATATTTATGACCATCGAAACCCATGTATCAGCACAAAATCTAATAACGTTAATCAATCACACTTAGTGAGATAAATTGAGACTGTACGTGATAATGCCCGAGATAGAGTTTTACCCTCGAAAAAAAAAATTAGCAAAGCTCCGTGTCTACGAAAGAATCACAAGCAATTAAGACGAAACGCAGAGGTCGGTTTGTTAGCAAGTTGCCTTTTGAATTTTAATCAGTCCACGTTAAGTGTGACAAACACGACAAAAATCACCGAAAAATCCCCTAAAGAAAAATTTAATTTAAATGAGGTCCCCTCTCTATTTCCCGTCTCCCTTACCGGCTGTCTTTCTCTTTTTTCACTCTTCATCTTTCGCGACACAAAATTTTTCGTGATGATGCTGCGTCGGAGTAATCCCGCCATGAAAACAGTCTGGTTTTCTCAACTTTATCTCATTAAAAATTAATTAAGTAATACGGGAGGAATTAAAATACGGAGTCATAAATTATTTTTTTCTCTCTTAAATAATAAGTTGAAGCATTAAGAGATCTAGAGGAGCGAACGTTTTGTTTTGATGAAAAAACTTTCGCAAAATACATTAGAAAAATTAAAAAGTTTCAAATCGCAGAGCTTAAAACAATTCTTTTGAGCTATAAGCGCGAAATGCAATTTGGATATCGTGATAATTACCAAGGTATATAAATGAAGTTGGCTTCAGCGATATTAATGTGTGGAATATTTAGCGTAAGAGGGACTTAAATTTTGTTATATCGGCATTATCTGAAAGTTCATGGGGAGTGCTTGTAGTAGGTAATCCCCTAGAAGCTGCGCATCTCATCACAACTCACGTTCCGTGACTCGGTGCGATCTGATACCGGTTAAGTTGCCCGTAAGTATAACTAATGAGTCGTTTAAAACGCTAAATATTTTTTTTAAAAAATTAACGAGACGCGTTCATATAATAACGTATTTTTTTGCTGAAAAATACGTACGAATCGCTCTGTGTACAAAAATTCAAGCGCGCACCGTAGCGCGAGGGTGGAATCAAAAGGGCAATGAAAATTTATTACGTACACGGTTTTTCAAATTAGTATTACTCGTTGAATAATTTTCACGAAAAAGGTAATGTTGACATTTTGCGCATGTAAACAAATATGAAATTATTGTCTCTTTTAAACGAACAATTAAATAATGACGGTTATACAGTATTTTTTTATAAATTTAAAATTCAGTAGCATTTTATATGGCGAGGTATTTTCAAAAATATTTTCTGTGTAGACGATACTTGAATGCGTGTCGTCAGGTGCTCGCCTGTCAATTTAGTGCACGTCGCAGGTAGAAGGAAGCCAACGAGGTCCATCGAGGCAAATAGAAGAGAAGGGGGATGCAGCAGCGCGCAATTGCACGGGTCACGTCCGAGTCCTCTGGCCCGTGAAATTTTATTGCTTGACTCACATTCTCGCCAGTTTGTGACCCGACACACTCGTCGAGATGTCCACGTAATTGGGAAGAGCACTCTGGATAGACCATGATTGGGGCCATAAAATGGCGATACCCAGTAAGCGTTTGAATAATTTGCTCTATGGGCCCTATGCCCGTGTAACGGGATGAGGGGCGACAATGTTTGTGCTCGGGCGATTTAACTAATCAATGGCGACATTGCTTCATTTCATCGCGTACTTTTAATGAAATACAAAAAATAAAACATGAACGAATTGTGAAAGTCATCCTCTATTTTTGCATCAGGCGATTGTTAATTAAAATAAATTCTTTGCCGTGATAATTATAAAACCAAAGGTATTATTACGTCATTATTATAATAATAAAAATATGATAAATACAATTATTAAGTTTAATTTACAGGACAAAAAGTTGCTAAATAGTAAAATATTATTTGGAAATTTGTGTAAAAGTTATTAGGAGACAAATAAACGTCAATATTTTTAATGTAAAACTAGAAAAATCAAACTATCAGTGGATACTGAACATATTTTTACCACTTTAACAATAATTTATAATAATAGGAGAGGTATACATATTTTTTTTAGCGATTATTCGAAGAGATAGTTTTGGGCCTTTATACAATCGAAATAGTGCCTAGAAATTATAAATTTATCGATGAAATTAAATAAACATTCACTGGATTAGGCTCACATTTTCTTTATTTTCATCTATCTATTAATATAATATATACTTCGAATGTTAAATGAGATATAAGTATATAAAATTATGAATTTTCGGGATTTGTATTCTATTTTTATATTTAAAATCTAAAGAATTTTCGTTTTAATAGATTTTTTGTGCAACTTTTTGTCTCGTTATCTAACAAATGGAATAAAACTTACCAATAGTGGAAATATTTATGTTTAAATTAAATAATATCTTACCTGAAACAAGAAAAAAATACATTATTGAATGTATTAAAATATATACTTATCAGATTTTTTATATTGCTAAGATGATTTGTACGATAAGAATGTCTATTGTGATAATATAATTATTTTATTGTGGATACTTGTCGCTCTGGGTGGTTATATTATATTTATATTACCATTTGTGAGTGACCGCCCATTTGCGTTCGCAGGGGAAATAAACAGGGTTTCCCCTCGCCTTGTTCCGTAATAAAAAAATAATAATAAAACAGTTTTGAAAGCAAAATGCAATTTTTGCCATACAATAAATGTCAGCCAGTTCCAATTTACGCCAGTGCGAAATGTCATTCGTCAGGCGAATGAATACCTGATGATGGAAACGCTGTTGCACCAGCGGCACACACGTGCAATTCCGCATCACTGTTTGTACTAAATTAATTAAAAATGGTCGCTTTGTTTAGTCAGCACTGATTGCAACAACACAAGTGGGAGACTAATTAAATTTGAACACGCCCGACAACGCCGCTGCGAATCGACGATTTACTGAAATACAAAAATTAAACCCTCAAAGAAAATCATCCGATATGCTGAAATTTAATGCGGTAATTGACTGCGAACCGCCGACGATATCCATTGTCATCGCGGGACAGCGCCGCAGCGCAAAATGGTGTGGACCGGGCATTGTTTTTGCAGACGGCCAAATGTGTTTGTCGGCATTCATTGTTCGCTTGTATCGCAGATTACAGACCAGCGCTCGTCAAGCGAGGGACGCGAGCGATAACGGCCCCCCGTTATTAATAACGCCCGCAAATGTAACGGCGAGATACCGGTGATGAATGCAACGAATAATGGGGTTCAATTTCACGAACGGCAACAAACCGCTTTGACAATCACCGAAATGGCGGATGATCCGACGAACGGACCAATTTCCCCGGAAAATGTTCGGGAAAACTCGCGCGACAATAATAACGTTTTACGGGGAAAAAATGTATTACCTTCCTCAATATTTAAACATAATGTCAACACACATTAACCAAATTGTTTGGCAATTACATCAACGACCGCGTTTTCGATGTTTATTCAAATTTTCAAATTCTTTCATTACATGTTTGTAAATCGTAATTGCGGCCTACAATGTAAAATTGCGTAATAAAATTACTGGGTGTGTTATTAAATATGAAACATGGCGCAATGTCAGAATTGAGGCTCTGATGTTATCGACGATGGTATTTAGTGGGGTTTAAATACTTTTTAAAAATAAATAATTACGACACGACATTCGTATGAATGTTGTTTGGCCAGTTTATTAAAAATGTATTTTAAAAACAATATATTTATGTAAAAATAAACGTGATTCTTATTTTGATATAAGTTTCAGACACTATCTTGTAAAAGATATATTTGGTAAAAACCAGGGTGAGAAAATTGATGCACTTTATATCCAAGAGAACCATGGCATAGACAAAATTGTCAGATAAAAAGAAATGATTAAATAAACTAGTATTTTTATAATAA
>JAGXCT010037253.1:237086-276628 GCA_022495035.1 Philopotamus ludificatus | reverse complement strand
TATTTTTATAATAAAACAGGCTTAATTACTTTATTCATTATAATAAGGGGTGGAAATGTATGTATATGCAACATGGTTAATTTATTTATTTTAGATGACCAGGATAATGGCCAAAAATGATTTTAATTTAATTTATTTGAATACTATGGATGGATGGCATAACAGAAAGATTCCAAAGCGCCATTCATTCATATTAAGATATTCTGAATATACAAGGGGATAAAGTCTCTCACACTAATATTCGCCCTAGTGTCAGACCACGACACTGGTTAATTTTAATATTAATTCAGTTGGATTGATATTTCTATTATTTAGATAATAAAGATGGATAGATGACATTCAATTAATTAATTCCAACGCGTCAAACTAACTTGAATGATTCTTGTTAAACTATACATTTTATTAAAAATTGTCTTGTTTGTAACATCTTTCCTTTCAAGTGAGTTTTCCTTTATAAAAATCATTGCAAAAATTTAATTGGATCGTTATGTTGTTTGAGAGAGTAGGTTAAGATTTAATATATCGAAAATGAATAAATGAAGCTGTCGCATACCTCTGCGGTATTGGATTATGACGCGATACGCCGGCTCGCGTACCGCCAACCCTGCTGTCACCGCACACAAAACGCAAATTAATAAAGGTAACCGTGGACCTGTACGGTTTTATGATAATTACAAGTTCTCCCGTGGGGATTTCATCCACTCCGGACCGCGCTGCGGGGGACGCCTCGGGGGGCGAGGGCGTCGGCGGGGGAAGCGGGTGCCCAGGGCCACTCGAGCCCTCTCCGCCCCTGGAACATTGTCGCTCAGTTTGACCCTATGATTAATGAGATTTTTTCGCCCAGATAAACACAAGTGGCGAAAAAAATTCAAACTTGTGCAAAACCCTGTATGTACCGAGGCGACGATCAATCACCGGGTGGACGTAGGCGTTTAGCGGCACTTCTAATTTTGCATTATCGACAGGGCTTTTTATACGTGTGTACACAGCACATAACGTGTCCGGTTTTGCATACATCGTCGACTCGAATTATGCAAAAAAAATCGCCCAATTAAGCACCATCCCTAAGCATAAAATTACATATTCACCTCTATTTATTTTATCAAAAAATTAAACGTGGATAAATTTGAATATTTAATAGGAGCCAGTCACGCACTATGTAATTCCAGCCTAGATTATAACGAAAAGCGATTGCCGGGGTTTGCCAGATTTAATAATGTAAATATTAATTAATTAATAAGATCCAGAGACATACAATCTCTTTGATTTTGAGCTTTGATTACCAGCGACGTAATTAAATGATCAGATAAAAATGTACTCAACAGGGTTAACGTGGGGTGGCGGTTCATAACTGAAATTTATACGTAGATTGTATCAATTTATTTCAGTAGAAAGTTACACACAAGTGTAAAATCCGGCCGAATTTTGCACGCAACAAGCTCGTATCTGTGCCGATTTTTATATACATAATATATTGTGGTATTAGTGTATCTTTCCTTGGTCCGTGTTTATTAGCAAAGCAAAGAAGTAAATAATAAATCCCGTGTTATTTAAATTCAGACCGGGGGGCCGGCGGTTGGCGGTGCCTGCGCGAATTTTCTTTTGAAACGGGACCGTGGCCGGGAAAACTCGTGGGTTGAATATGATTATATTAATTGTGTTTACAGTGCAAGGGCTTTTTGTTAAACTAATTTATTGTGACGTTATAATTCTTAAAGAAAATATATCCGGGATATTCTCGTTTTGTATTCGGACACAAAGCGCGGGGGATAATGGGTTATTTTTGAAAAAAAAAATACGTTTTCGCTCCGCATTTTATATTCCATTTGACATAGGTGATCTCATGGCTAAAGCAAAAGCAAATAATAACGTCGATGGAAATAAGTTATATATGCCAAACATAAAAACAATAACATTCGGATAAAATTACTTATTTGAAATATAAAATAAAATAAAAATTTGTTCCTATTAACATAAGATCCAATAGTATAATACGATGAAACAAGGATACGTTCGTGTTTAAAAATAAAATAAAGGGAAAATATTCGAGTCAGTTCTCATCCTATCCCACCCTTCCGACCTGACATATTATTTTAGGGGTAAAAGCCACTTCGCCCTTATTTCACATGGTTTACTCATATCAAGGAGCGACGCACAAAATTTGCGTACGTTACAAGTTGTTACGGTCTCGGAGCAACATTGAAACGCATTTTTAGTATAGGGCTTCGCTCCGAATCACCTACCCCCCTCCCCTCGTTCTATATTTTGCGGAAAAATTTAAATACAACAACAGGTGCGGACAATAATGGCGACTCGAGGGCGGGAGGTCGGACGGCCCGTGCTGAGGTCCGACGCCAGATGATTACGTGGACCGCATTATCCCTCAAAATGGCGATGTCGGTTAATGCGAAACATATCTCCGGGGAGAGGCTGTGGTGACCCTAAATGTGCTATCAAAATTACTATCGCACGTTTAATTGGATATCTAGGCGAAAACGTGCTAAATATTCATAAAGAGTTACCTAGATTGGTAAAGATACAATTCATTCATGATATATTCATAACATGTACATAATTCGATAATACATAAAAAAAAATGCTAAATCAATTTTTGCAACTAAAGTTAATTAGTTCAGGAGTTTGTGACATGTAGAACTTGTATTAAATGAGTTATTCGAGAAAAATCACAAACTTGGAGTTATAATTAGACCCAATCGGTACGGCTAGGTTAGACGGCTAGAAAATATTATTTAATCACAGATAAATTATGGAAAAAATACAGACTAAGATCTTTACTCAAGTTTATATATAAAAAAAACAATTCTAGATGCAGGTAAAGATAACTTTTATTCATAAGAGTGTATAACCACTGTTAAGAGTTTAACTAGTGTCATAGCTTGTCGGTAACAATCAGTTTGATGATGTACATTAATCGCGACTGAGCTAAGATAGTAGCCGGATAGGTTAATTCCGGATAGACTAACCTTCCGGCGAAATCTATGAATTCTAAGAATTATTAATGGCTATACAGGGAATGAAAGTATGAGAGACTCATTGTCCTTGCATCTTTAGAATCTTTTTCGAACCTTTATATGAGTGAATGGAATTTTAATTCATCGTCAAAAAATAAAAAGAAGTCTGGCATAATCGAGCCTCTCAAATAATAATTAAGAATTGATGTTGACGAAGATGATTATATATATTCTTCACGTTTTCATAATTTTTGAGATTCTTTCGCTCTTATTTATAGAACAGTAATTGAGCAAGAAACGAGTAGATTCGATATCCCTTTAATCTTCAGGCCGTCCAATGTCGTGCATCTCGTTTATTTATTTTATGTAAATGTCTTCTATTTCTTAGGCGGGTCTTTGCCACCTTGAGGACACTACGCGAACTCCAGCAGAGACACTTCCGTCGCAATCCTGATGTCAGGATCCTCAGGTTATCAGGCCAATTCGTATTTAATTCACGATCTGATCGGGTACTTCAGGCACCTCTTGTAGCACACGTCACCGAATTGGCCAGAATGGCAGCCTGGCTCCTCATAGCTCCATAGAATCTACGAAACCATGATTGAGCCCAACCGCCATTGCCATCACGTCCAATTCCGACACGCTACAACAGTTGATTCTTGTCGACAAGAAATAGAAACAGCCGCAGTTTCCTTATTGTAATTATGTTCTTATTATTATAGAAATGATTTGATTTTTTTTTATAAAATTCTTGCTGGAACTCCTAGATTCACACATTATCATAACATTAGGAGTGGGCCATGGCCGCAAGACTTGAGTACTCACGCATAATTAGAAAGCGAAATTCCTTGTTTATGAGAGAAGGTCGCGATGACCAGGCTACGAAGAAGATGGAGAGAACGCATATAATACAAATGATTGGATTCATTTAAATAAAACTGTCTTATGATGAGAATAGGCAGATTCTAGCGACAAAATTCCATCGCGGAATAGTTGTGCTTTTGTCGCTTTTACTTAATCTCCGACATATTATTAACGCTTTAGGCACAGCTTGCAACGGGTTGGTTAGAATTTGAGCCGCCCCGAAAATGATTAGCAATTTATATTTTTTGGGCTTCGAGAAGTGAGGGCGTGTGTTTCGGCGGCAAAACGAGCGTGAAACAGCGCGGCAGATTAGCGCGATCCCTCCCCGGCGGGCACGGCTGGCACGCGTGCCGCCCGCGGCCAACAATATTATCCCGCGGTCCGATCGTCGGGCTAATGCGGTCAATCCCGGCTCGCTGACCAATTTCGCCTTATTTATTAAATAATAAACTCGGACGATAAACTGATTACGATAATGGCCGGCGCCCGGTATGCGACCGGGGCCCGCCGGACCGTAACGAACCGCCCCCGGACACCGAAACAATTTTAATTTTGTCCACGTATCGCCGCCCCTGACTAGCCCCCCATCTCCACCCGCTTCTCGAGATACAGCCGATCGATATCGGATTAGAAAATGTTGAAAATAAATTTCAAAGATGGAAAATTAACAGATAACGTAGTTACGTGCGGCACGATACCGCGCCGTTAAATCCCCCGGATACGCTCCATCTAATAATATTCGTTTAATGGATACAATTTCCTCTGCTGTATTATTCATTGAAAATTATAAATTGACAAAATAAATAAAGAAAAATATCCAAGACGGAGTATTCTAAAATTGTGTACGGGCGAATTAAATCTTTAATATATGCTATCTTATCTTATATATATATTTTTGCAATTTCAGTAACGCGTTGTTTTATTATGAAAATTGTTACGACTTTCTGATAATGTTATCAATATACGGAAAGGATATTTTTTCGGCGAGTGACCATTACATCTCGTTATCTATGCCGGTATATGACGTGATTAGAGGCAGGGGCGGCGCGTTAATGCGATTTTGATTACTCGGCTCATAGTAGGCAGAGCCGCATTAGTGGCCCGCGGGCGCCATAATGTGTGCAGATTTGCGGAACAAGTTCGCCGTAAAATCCTCCCTAAAAATGGGTCTATCTCGGCCGAGTTTAATGGTCTATCTGGTCGGTGTAAACAGCGCGGCCACTTTGGCCCGCGGTTCGGTCTTCCGCAGTTCCCGCGCGATAATTCCCGACGGGAATAATAATTGCACTCGGTTCCGCATGCTTGGCGGCGGGTAATTGCATATTATGCATCCACTCATTGCCTGATTTTTTTGTTTGGTACTTGCAATGATAATGCAAGTGCCAAGAGTCAATGTGGATACAGCCTTAAAAAAAATCACAATAAATTCTTTTTTTTTACGATATATATGTTCCAGAAAAAACACAGCTTAATTAATTTGTTAAAAATAAAATTGGAAACATTAAACATACGTATAATAAAACGTTTGTTTAATTACAGCCTAATGAAATAGCATTTTTGTGGCCAGATTATGTGGCTGCTGTGCTTACTACATATTACACGTCGGCCACAATGTCTACCATCTCGATAGGAATGGGTTAATATTATGAAATTTGTGTTTATTCGATCAGAAAACTGTTATTTGATATTCGAGATTTTGTGGCGCCCATCAATTTCCAATAAGCTTCTTACGTTTTCAGCCGAAATGAATCGTTGTATATAAAATTTACGATGCGAATAAACGTACATACATATGCAGATCTGAGAATGAAATCGTCAACGTACAAGCGTTGAACGAAATTGATCGAATACTCTCACCGAAATGAGATCACACCAAAATTTCCTAAAAAAAAAATGAACAAACAAACGGTTAAATGAATAGTGTCGAGAGCGGTTAAACAACACTCCAACAAGTCTTAACGATCGACGCTAGCAAAGGCAAGACAAACGTTTCGCTTAAATATCAATTAAAAAGTTTGCAAAACCGCCACCAATTGAAATTAACAAATAACCGTCGTTAAGAACGACCATGCAAGGGGGGTGTTTTAAGTGTCTGTCGGTGGCCGAGTCGGGTCAAAAAGCCACCGGCTTTTCCGGTCTCGTGTTGGTTTGGACGAATCCACGAAACTCGGAACGGGCTTCCCAAACTGGACCGGAACTAGGCGGCCCGATACCGCCGAATTAGATTTAAACTTATGCTCGGCGAGATTATTTCGTAGATTAGTACACAGAGCGGTATCGGAGTTAGGGTACGGACAGTTCCTGATGGCGAAGTTAGTTTTGTTCTGCAACAGGAAAGGACAGATCATTCCACAATCAGCGGATTTAAAATAAACCATCGCAAGAAATATATGTATCATTTTATTATAATAATTATGGGAGAAAGTATGATATAACATTCTCAAAGGGAATTTTGATACAGCTACCGGCCCGACCGAGCTAAAGGACAAAGACAGATGGCGGGACAAAGCAATTTGTAAATTTCCTTCTTATTTCATTAAAGAAATGGATTAGTCGAATGAGATAAAACAGGATTAAGTGTCGGCAATAAAGGAGACGACCTGGCCCCTCGGCATTAGCGGTACAATATTACCAGTGGAACCTCGGCTCCTAATGTACCGGAGCCCTCCCGTGGGATTTTTAAAATCTGGCAATCAAACAGAACGGAGACCTTGTTTGGATAATTAAAAACTGTCGACAGAGACGTATACATTTTTTTTTTAAAATAAAATCCTCTTTGATATCACCTGGCTTCATGAAAGAGACCGTAAAGAGACGGCGTAAAGCTCTTTAGTTTTCCCGGAATCTTCCAAGAAGATGAGGGTTGAGATCTGCCATCAATAATTGTCTCGTTTCAATCAAATTATCCGAACAACCAGCGACGTTTGCAAATTATCCTTTGTGCCTTACAAAGTGAACGCATACCATCGAAACTATTGAAACTTGCGATTTCACACCCCGTTTATTATATCAGTAACCTATGAACTGTATTACCTACACTTTGTAATTAGATACGAATGTAATTTGATGAATTGGTAATCAAATATTGCCCAAATTATACAACAGTTATGAAATATTCTTCTTAGTAGTATACGCATTAGATATAAAGATATCTCGAATATGAGAGATGTTTCACATTTTCCTGAAATGCGCGTAACTCAATATACGCTCCCCAGTCTGAGGAAAAAAAGGTGAAAAAGACACAGCACCAATTTAACTTAAACTTAGTTAAAGTGGAAAAGATCACTTTATGGGGTCGGTTGGCGGCCTGAAAGCTAACCCCCTGGGGGGTCGGGATCAGTCTGTCAGTCCCGAGCGCTCCGGGGCCTCTCTCTCACACCCCGCCCCGCGGCGACACCAACTTTTGCGATATTGGAATGAAACATTTAATATTTATGAAGTTGTGAATAAGTGAGTCGTCACGAAACTCTTATGTGCTCTATATTGAAACGTTGTTTGCATGCAAATGTTCCGAATCTGAGTTTTTTTCTTGCCCCGTTCGGAAATCTGTTAACGTGCCCCGAATCCATTCGAGGGTGGGGATTCGATCATCTTTCTGTAATGGATAGCAAGGATGCGTAGGCCCAATGGGTCCAAATTGCCTAAGTTTTGCCAGCACCGAGTGCTTTATTATCTCATCGCAAACAACAAGGTGTACCTTAATGTATTGTCGATTGAGACGAACATGGTGAAAAGCCGATAATGCTATCGATCTACGGCTCGGCGAGCCACTCTCACATCGGCGCTGTTTAAATAGGGATATACACCCTCAAATATTTACTTCATATTAATTTCAATCCGGTATTATTTACGGGGAGCGAAAACGGAGAGTTCAATACGTAATTAATTATGAAAATATATATATTTCCATTTTATATATATATGGATTTTAGCTCGGAAGTCACGTCAACCATAATGCACGAGTAATTCCTACCCGTGTTTAATTCCGACATTTAAATGCGTCCGGTAGCTGACACAGTAGGTGTTTACTCTAGACTCTAGAAGGTAGTTGAGCTCAAAAATTGCTTGTCCAGCTCCGTGCCAGAGTTTCGAAATGAGATTAAAACAAGTCGAGGGGGGAGGATTAGGAAACCGAATCAGACCGAACCCAGCCGCCGGATTTCCAACTTTGCATTTATAAGAATTCCGCTCCTGCGTTTGGATTCCGGATTGGAATGCGACCCGAGAGCGTTCTCCCGTGAAATCCAAAAATGATTTCCATATCTCCAGCAGACGTATTGTGAAGAAAAACGACAAATATGCGGAGACGAGTGCAGCATGCTCCTCTGCCCCCTTCGCCGCCGCATTTTAGGGTTATCCAATACCGCTATTGTGTGTACGAACACTGGTATTGGCAACGTGTTATCGAATTGGCCAAATTATATATTGCATTGATTGCATTATAATGCGGACGATTATGGAATCGTTTATCCGAAAGCAAACGATTGAAATAATTACGGCATCAAAATATTCCACCTGATTCAGAATATAATTCCAGAAACGCGTATAAATGCAAGCGATGAAACGAATTGATTCGGATATACCCCGAGTGCGATTGTCTATGAATATTTAATTCGCACATTTGAATGCCGTGCTCGCAAAATGATATATGCAAATTTGGCGGGAGTTGCATTTCGCACCGGTCTGACACTGCGATTTAATTGGACACCAAATATAGATGATATAATATTTTTTTCAATCCATATAAGCGTATGTATAGCAGCTGGAGATATAAAGCTTAATGTTTTCAAGTAAGGAATGCACATTCACCTAGAGAGAAAGAGAGAAATGCTCGAGCGGATATTGCCTTTGATACTTTTATGGGATTTGAATGCGCTTACGAGCGCATTTGAATTTGCAATGTTCCATCAGAGTGAGACTGAAGGGGTTGAAATGAGTAGCGCAGAACACAGAAACGCTCTTCGGATAGAATGACTTATTAAAATTAAATACATAAGACAGATGGGAATGGGAGCAACGGGGTTGGAAGACACATGTGCGGCTTGCACTGGATTCACTAGCGAGCTGAGCCGTAAATGTTTAACAAAGCTGTCTAATTAATTAACATTGGTGAAAATCCAACGCGATTTCAACGTCAATTTGTATATGAAAAAAAACCGACTATGTTTGAATTAGCGACGGTGGCATGCGCGATATTGCTAATTAAAACGAACCAGCGACATTTAAATGATAGATAATGCAAATTAGAGACAGAGAAATACTAGATTAGATACAAGCGTATATTCATTGTGAATTTCCGTTCGGCTAGATTCTAGACCGGGATAATAGTCCCTTCTGATCTATCGTAAATTTTATCAGATCTAATTATACCGAATTTGAATACAAAGTTATTCTAGGGCGCTTTGATGTCTTTTTAGATAGTGATGGCGGAATCAAAGCCATGAATGAAACGTGTACCCGACAAAATTAAAAATAAGGGTCTCAGCGGCGGCTAGGCCATGTATCGGGTCCGGAATTAAAAATCATTTAAATTTAATATGCGGAGTGGATTTCGCATGGAGTGTGTTCAATTAATTGAACGTCGGCGAGGTACTAGTTTTGACCCATTTCCACTATTTAAACCTTACATCGGTTCAGTGCTGAAAGATAAATTTATTGACGCGGTACACACAAATAATGAAAAGGTCCGTTTTTGCCCCCCACCGAACACACACTCGTGCATTCGTGCACGTGTATACACGTGCTATCGAAAGCAAAGTTTGCCGGATCGCCGACCCCCAACCGCCAAAAGCGTCGTACACCGAAAGTCTATTTACTCAATTAATGTTTCGGAGGATTCATCCCCGAATACCATTAATGGTTACCTATTAGTACGTTTGTCTATATGGCGTATGTGTGCGTGTGTGAGTGTTTATGTACACTTTCATTTAACCCTTTTTTAGCCAGATTGGGTCTAACCCAAAATTTTTAGCGTATTTAATGAATTTAACACTGACTTAACACATCAGTAAATATACTTATATTAATATAAAATCAATAATTAATAACAGATATTTTTTTTAATAGATTATTCTATGAATAAAATTAGTTTTGCCGCAGACTGAGCAGATGCCGCTGATTCAGTTCTCGCGGCACGTGGCACTAGTATTATACCTTTCACTTTGCACTTGGAACATCGTACATGATGCAAAAGAAGCGAATACATTCAATTATTTTTTTACACGATTTTTAAATAACACTGTGCGAAAAAATAATGAATACATATTTTTACATGAATCATTTGTTCTAACATGATTACTAGAAACAATTATGTTACATATTTTCAATTTACACGGTTTTTTGTGGAACGTATCCACTGTGTAAAAAAGAGTTGGGTGTATTATTATTTTTATTTTTTTTCACAATTGCGGACATTTAAGGTCAATGATTACAAATACAAAAAAGTTTGTGACATATAGGATTTATATTAAACGAGTTATTTGAGAAAAATCAAAAACTTGGGGCCCCAAATAGATCCCATCGAGAGAAATTTTCCTCGGCGATTAATATCTAAATTCTTTTCTGCTAGAATTTTTGCCATTAGCTTTCAGGCCATAGTTGGAACAAGAAAAATAATAACATTTTTCTATCACAAATTTACATATGAAGAATTTTAATCGAGTTGGCTTTCTCTGATCTCTTTCTCCTTTGACTCATGTGTTGAAGGATTCATAATTGGTGATGGGCCCTCGCAAAATTCCAAAATAAAAGCCACACAAAATCATTATCATCACTAAGTTTGTGTTTTCGACGTGAATTATCATAAATATTCGATATACAATCTGGAAGATTGTCGAAGACGGGGATTTTCAGAAGCACGGGTGGTGGTTAACCCGGTCGCGCCCTTTGCGTGTCCGCAGCGAACGGCTCGTGTTGGACTTTTATGTAATTGATGGACGATATTTATGACGGAGATAAAGAAGACAGGGAAGGAGGCACGCGGTGGCCAGGAGATGCCACCAGACCCCCGGGGGGGCGAACGTCACTTCCTGATGCCGCCAAAAATAACAAAAGAGCGTGTCCGCGAGGGAGCCCTACCGATTCCGGCAGATATCAAGATATATAATGTGACACATTTCCAAGAAACACCGGATAGATAGAGAGAGCGAGGGAATAGGTGCAGATGGAAAGAAGGACAAAGAGGGCGAAAGAGAGGGACGGAGCGGATGGGGGTAGATAGAGGAATCTCCTACGACACATGTGTACGAACGAAATGCAACGTTTTCATTTGATGTTTATTGCTTTCCGCTATCTTGTTGGAAAATCGCGGAGGAAATATGATAGACTCTTGCCCCGAGGCACTGTTTGTATGATTGGCGGTACGGGCGCACATTTTTGCACAGGTTACATACAATATTTAAATTTATACTATATTTTTTTATACTTTTCAATACGAAAATGTGTAATGTACGTTTAATAGAATTCGGCGGCCGCTGAAATACGTTATTAATTATTCTTGATACATTGCACGGAGAAGGTTACGCGTATGTATTCCCAGAAAATTGCTTTTCAGAACAATTTCTCTAGCATAACCCTTTATCCATCACTGTCAAACAGCGATTTTACAAATTCATACAATTTTAACATTCGGCATGACAGTGAAGTGTATTAAGCGTGTAACATCTGCTCCGCACTGATTTCATAGTTTAATATAAACGAATATAATTGACACGCTAATGGACGCGATCGGTCTATCCGCCGTGACATTTTGCATTTATTAGCGATTAAAACATACAACCAGATAGATAATGTGATAGAGCTATCACAAAGTCACATGACATACGTCTTTTTTTATTTGACAAACGTAACATCTGACTTAATAATGATAACGGGTAAGGGTTTGATCCATTTCAATGTCAGAACGGGAACTGTCAAGTCTGCACAACTGTCATATTGTCAACATGGGACCTAAGCAATATTCGATATGAGGCTTGCTCGACTGTGAAGAAGGGCGTAAGGGACAATTTGTGTGGACTCACCTCTGTGCCTGTTGGTTTGTTTGTCGAACATGAGCATGGCATCTTCGATCTGTAACAAATAAAAAAAATAATTCGTAAATATATCATCTACATAAATACATCACAACTTTAATAAATATTTTACAAACACTCACGCAGTTTTAAAATTGATTATTAAAATATAAAAATTCAATTTATACCTTAACGGCTTAGTATACATCAAATAGAATGGTGGTATTATACAAGTTTCTTTCGAACGAGAAGTTTTTATGTTTATGGTTTTATATTGTGAATGAAATTATTTGGTTTAAAACCTCACCTAGATATGTTTATTATTTATTTTCTTATACAGTTTACGACGTTTTTATATGGAGAATTTCATTATAATATTTAATGCTTCGCAAGGAATCGGATTAATGGTTAAAATATTTAAATGCAAAACGCAGTTTATTGCCCATAAATTAAAGTAAACATTAATGACGTTTTATTAATGTTTGGTATCTAAAATGCGCAGGGAAATATGGCACTGCAGATACATCAATGGCCAATTTAGGCATTTTATTTTACCAGACAAAACAAGTCGCCACAATTCGTTTAAATTAAAAATTGTCAAAATAAAATTCATTCGCGTGACGCGGAATGTCAACTTGTTTCACGAAACGGGGGAACACGCTTTTTATGGCCATTTTTAAAAATGTGGAATACTGTAAAAACGACAGCCAAATTCAATTTTTAACATAGCATCCGATTTGAATGGTCACGTGGGACGGGCAAATAAGTGGGACGGCGTATGGGGGGATGATCGTAAATTGGTTATACGATGATCGCGGGGCAGTAAAGTGGGAGAGCTTATTGGCCGACTTGTCGTGTGGCGAAGCAGGCCACACACGTTCGCATTTGAATCCCGAAGACTCGTGTCCCATGGCAGTTAGCGAACCGGTGGTTTCTGCCATTGATCGAATACATTATTGCGATATTTCGGGGGAAGGGGTGGGTGGGGTTGTGGCCACGATTTCACTTCCATGTCGTAAAATGCGATTCGGTGCCGGAATTCCATTTTAGCATATCGACAGCTCGTTGCGATGCAGAAGGAAGCGCTTCGGTAGAGCCAGGTATAAAGATTTTTACGATGGAATGATGGAGCACAGCTTTCAGCCGAATACTGTAAACGCGGGGTTGGTGAATGGATACAGATGACTACTACTCCCGCGATAGCATTCCTAACAGAATAGAAACTTAAGGTTGGAAATCATTGCCACTAAAAGAGCAAACAATATACGGGTCAATCTTAAATAATATAAAACCAAGTTTATTTTATTTTTATACTACGGTTTATTATTATACTTCGGTAATCGCAAATAAACGCTGGTTTATTTTAAGGCAGCATACCAACCGCGTTTAAATAACATTTCTTAAAAAAATCTTGCAGATAGTAGTGATACATAAATGCTAGCAGTTCAACTTTAGGCCTTTGTTATAAATAAGCTATTCAAGAACCAAGTCTACTTTGTACTTTTAAATACATAGAATGAAACATTATCCTGAAAACTATGATAAGCGTAATGTGGCTTGAGTAAAGATTTCAGCAGGTAAAATAGTTAGAAACTATGCAGCCAATGCACTATTATCAGACCATATAGACAATACATACTCATCTAAGTAAAGCTATATTTTAAATCATAACAACAGATTTAGGAGCAATGGTTCTGCATAAAGACGCAAGAAATTTGTGGTTTTACAGGATATTACATAAAAATAAGCCTTAATTTTATTATATGACGATTGATAAATGGCATGTCTGATTTATTTCAAAGAGCCACTCACTCGTTTAATGGTTTGAATAAGATTTTTTAAAGATGCAGTTTGGCAATAAGTCTCTTGCTTACGTTTTTCCCTACCCAGTTCCATAAAGTTATTTTAATTGAATCAGTGCTATGGCTTGTAGATAATGTGCATATTATTTTGATAGTGTACGTTAACCACGACATTAGTAGTCGGATAGGTCTAACAAAAACTATGAATTAAGGGAATTCTTTATAACACTGGCCAGATGGTATGTAAGTGAAAGAGATCAATTACCTACGCATTTTTTATAAAAATATTTATCTAACTGAAAGAATATTAAAACAACCGCGTCGTCCGAAGGGGGTATCTCAGATACCCCAAGCATTTCAAGTATTCCTTTCGCATCTTTATCGAATCTTTACATAGGTGAATGGCGCTTTAGAATCTTTTTATTATGCCATCCATGTATCATCTATCGTAGTCAAATAAATAAATAAATTGCATAATTATGACATTGTCAGATGATAGACTTATCCGAGTACTAACTTAGTCGCGGTTAATTTACATTGTCACAACAAATGGTTTGTTATCTACAAGCTTTGCCATTGACACACGATATGTGTTTTAGTGCAACAACTAATATAAAAAGTCTTATTTTTATATGGCGTTTTTAATTTTATTTTCAGTCAAGCTTGTTAATCAGATGGGCACATACAATAAGAATAATACACATATTTTTATAAGTAGAAGTAGAGCAGATTAAATGGCATAAAATAAAAAAAAAGCTTTGATGTAAGTGCTGGTATAGTAAATGGTAAAATAGAGGTTCCAAATATAACTATTTCTTTCTGAAGACAATTTTTCAGTTTATAATCAACTAAAGTGAGCTTTCAATAAAACTAGATTACAGTCATTCTTATAGCGACTTGGTTGTCATACAAATTGGGTTATATTTTTTATAATTACAGATTTATTCAAACATTTTGGCCATTTTCGAAAGAGCATGGAAAAAATGCAATTATTTTTTTACCAAGCTAATGTAATAGTAACGGTTTTCCAATGCCTCAGGTGGGGATTCGCGATCTGTACGTCCTGCCAGGCTACCAAGGCCTCGCCGATTGCACATTCCGTTTTCTAGAATTTGGAGATTTATGCCTCTCGGCGGTGGTAACCCTCGTCAGGGGGGCCAACATCATTAGTTACGCCGGCAACAGGAGGTCGATCGAAAATGAAAAATAGTGAACGCGCCTCTATCGGTCCGAATGTAAATGCTGGCATGAAAGCCCGCGTGCCTCACACCAACAGACACGCACTCACACCCACGCACACGCACACACAACCAGACCGATTTTTCCGTACGATTTTCCCGATTCCTTTTAAGGCTTTGCCGGCCTGCGTCATGCCAGATACGATCGCCTCGGACGGAAAGCGAGCTCTCGCACGCGATCGAGCAATTACGCAATCCGCTGAATGAAACCGATATCGTATGGAAAACTTTAGAATTTTTTTTTAATGAATGGAAACGTTTATTAAACGTGTGCGGGGTGCACAAATATTTGTATATAAAAATATTATATTTTTACATGTCAACGCACAATAAAAATAAACGAGGCGGCGATAAACTCCGAGGAGTTACTCAGAAAGTTTTCGAATCTGCACACAAAAAACTGAATTTGGTATTAAACAAATATATATTGCAACGGAAATCAATTATTGTAAAACTTATTAGATGCGAAGGGTCTTTATTGCTATAACAACAGTTCGTGTTAGGGCCACTGCTATAGCCTAATTCCGAACAGTCCTATACGAAACAGATGGGGTATCGCTGAATGACGCTTTACGACGCCAAATGACGCCTTTGGAACTGAATCGGCCGTTTTAAAGCATTCGAATCAGCATAAAGGGCGGTCGATAGCCGACGCAGGGTGTGAGACTGTGTGTTTATGTGAGACTGGAGCAGGTAAGGCACATATCGATATGTGAACTGAGATAGGTGTACATATCGATATGGGTCTGGCAAGTCCACAGAGGGCCATTCAGATCTACGGCTTGCACCGGACCGGAAAGCCGGTGGGAAGCAGGTGGGGGAGGGCGCACGCTCTCAGGGTGGAGGTCCGGGAGGCTGAAGAAGAGGCCCTAACGACTCCCCGGGGCGGCCTTCTGCTACTAACTTACCAATTCAACTTTTTGTTACACTTACAACCGTGACTACGCATGTTTCCCGTGTAGAAAATTTGCGTTACAGCCTGTTACAATTGAGAGCGTACCGAGAGATTGCCGCCGGCGATCTACTTTCTCTCTCCTCGTGTCCCCGGCCCTCTTTCAATGAGGTGGGGAGGTGTACGGGGAATAGCGGGGAGGCACAATATATCCGCTTAATAAAACCTAGAAACCAAATGTGGATTTATACCGCGAGATCAAAAAAAAAATGAAATGAAGCCGAGTTCTCTTGCGCTATCCGTTTAATGGAAGGTAGTTTGGGGTAGTGTACGGATAAAAATAGAAAATGGCACCTGCGAGACGTAATTTATCACAAAAGTGTGGAGAAAACTAGAATTTTATTGCGCAAATGTTTTTTCATATAAAAAAATTAGAATAATTGTGCGAAATAAGCGTTGAGATCATCAGGTTATCCGCCATACATTTCGGCATTGAAAGTTTCATCGCCTGGGAAAGGAAGGAAGAAGATAGGAGGCGAGAGGAAAAGGAAACATACTTATCTGAAATTAATCGCATGCCTTAACGTAAACGGCGCTGTGTGTAATTAGCGAGTAAATGTCGAGAATTATTTCGTGAAAGTGGAGAAGGGACTGGGGGGGGGAGGGGTTCGAGCCCAATTGAAACTTGGGCTAAACGAGGAGACGCCGAAAATTTGTGGATTATTAAGCTTCAGTGTATAGACGTGTGTATTTTAATACGATAAATATAAATAATCCAGTGATCAGATTAAATTAATCATCAGAATCGATACGGAATGAATAAATAAATTAACAATGTAATTGCAATTATTAATAATGGAAAATAATGCAATAGAAATATATAATATATCAACAAAAAAAATCTTATTACGATTGCCACTGAATAAATATTAAATTCTTTAATAAATGGTATTTTTTTCTTCATAAAGTAAAATATTATTAAATAAGAGCAGACATTAAAAATCGTCCATTACGTTAATTTATTATTCAGTCTTATTCAGCTTATTAATATCATTCAGGAAAATCATATTAGGGCAATTCTATATAATTGAAAAATTTTCCGCCAATTTAATGTATTTCATTTTCATCTCATTTTCCTATTAAGTTTTTTTGCAGTATTATAATTATAATAAAAATAAATCAGACCGAGTAAGATTGAATTCATGAAGTGAACACTTGAAATGTGTCATTCGCCTAGTTTTATAGTGGAGTCGATAAAAAAAATCATTTACACAACGGAGGGCGCATTTGATGTCAGGTTGAGAAAAATAACACGTGCGCAGAAAAGTGATTTGTAGAAAAGGCGTATGTGTTTGTGTGGCGTGTGTTAATAATGTTTCAGTACTTTTCAGCGTATCAAAATTGCAAAAAACGACGCTTTCCAAATAGTTTTTTCGGGCGTCGCGGTTATCTTTTCGGTATTTTTTCGGTCAAATCTGTCACATCACCGAATGAACGCACCGCGGCGCGCGCACGTACGCGGACGGTGTCGCAGGGCCTCGCCCGAGGCGACATAAAGAAGTGGGCGACAGAAACTCCGGAATCAGACATGACGGGAATCCGAATGAAAAAAAAGTATACCTGTTTTTTATGACACAGATCGTTGGCAGGGGCGTAAAATTTGGGAATGGCATTTTATCTAACGTAAAGTGAACATGTGCGCGCGGATTGAATTGCTTTTGTTAGCCGATTGTATTAGAGCGGGCGCGTACGCTTTACCGCCGGCCCGGGTAACGCCTTTCGCACACGCTACAATTTAAATTTCAAACTTTTGTAAACGTGTATGGGCCTAATGTTAAAAGAATTTAGAAAAAAACAATGCCGATATCGATAATAAATTTTCTTAAGATTGCATAAAAAATTAATATATATTTGTATCGAGTGATTTGGGAGCGTTTGTGCTGTTGTCATGAAGAAAATATTCAAGAAAATGTATGAAAAATAATTTCACATAAACATAAAAAAATCTAAATCGTATAATATAAGTAATTTCGACTACAAGCTCAGAAAAAAATACTATTATTTCGAAAATTAACATTATATTGTAGCTTCTTGCAATTTCCCACTACTTGCGGATTGTGGATATTACTTGTTTAAGTTTCATCATAAATTTCAACAGAAATCTAATTTTAAAGTGGTACCGAATTTAACATTTCGTCTAAGTTTATAAACATATCCAGCAATTTGTCATTATAGTTACAAGAATGACTAGGGTCACGAAACTTTGGAGTAACAGCCCTGATGGAAATTTTTATACACATAAAAATATTTAATTCATATTGCATGTTTAAACAAATATAGTTAATGAATAAATATTAACCTGATTTTATTTAATGTTATTTAAACGTAAGTATATTTTTAGAAATATCATGTATCGATATATATGTAATCGAATTTTTGATTTATAACTCTCTTAAAGATTTATTAATTTTAAATAAAAGTCTTCTTCAACGTCATTGTTCGGAATATCAATTGGATTTTGAAAAAAATCTAATATATTTGAGATTTTTCATTGAAAACAATAAATCGATCAGATCCTCAAAGCTGTCTAAACTACTTCAATATATTAAATTAAAATTAAAAACTTTGGAGGGCCAAATTTCGGCCCGCGGGCCGTATTTTGATCTGTTTTAGTGGCTGTTCCAGTAATAAATATACATTATTCAATGGATTTTATTTTGCAATTTTTTTTCATCCATATTTAATAAACCATTCAGGCTACCCATGAACATACATATATTAATTATTATTGTAGTTATGATTAAATGATTAAAAGAGTTGATTTCAATACACATATTTGATATACATTTTATATGAAATTTTCTAGTCATGAAATATACATTGCTGAAATTAAATATTTGCAGAATTATTTAGTATAACCCGTCCGCAACCAAGTTTCGCGTATTGAAACACAACACGAAACTGATAAAACACAACAATGGAATTAGCCTGTAGAGTCAGGGAGAGGCATCGGAGCGAGGAGTAGGCAGACTCCGGGCAACAATGGTAACACAACGCGCGCATGTCGGATCGTCAAAATTGCGTTATTGTTCTTTTGAAAGTGTGAGATAAGTGAGGTGTTTTCCCATCCTAATACAAATCCTTTCGGTTGTAATCCCGTCGGTCGGGAGTCTGCGCGCTATTGTCGGCCGCACCTGGTGGCTGTCGGCAGATAACCGACTATGTCAACAATCATATTTTTGTCATCCGTTCAATCTGGCTTTTTGCGACTGTCACTGTTGTGTCGGCAATCTTTCGAGTCGGATTACGCGAATCTGCATGCGAATACTGCGATAACGGAACAATAATACGGGCTCGGATGTCAAACATATTAAAATGTAGATACAACAAAGCCATCACCGATTTTACAATTGTAGAATGACATAAGAATACAATATTTATTGAAATCAAAATATTGAAAAAATTGAGCATACGAATTAATTGAAATTAATACATAAGATATAATATGTTTATTTTTTTCACAGCTATACAGTCAGTTCCTGACTTGAGTTCAGTCAGTTCTTGAAAAGACGAGGTTAGGATTTGCCATCTTGGACGTAAAAAGTAATTAGTTATTAGACATAAAGGCAAATTTTTAACCTTATATAAGTAAATAAATGGTTTCTGCACAACTCTTTTCATTTTCTTCTAAACCTCGAAACGACCACATGCTCCGGTTTAGATGGTCATAAAAGTAAGTAGAACATTATTTTATAATAATTCCGTCTTTCGAATTTCTAATCTTTGAAAATATTTTAAATTCTAGTCATTGATAAAGCATTCGATTGCATCATCTCATTTGTAACATATATTTAGGTGAGTTTTTTAAAGATTTTTTCTTTTTATCGTAAGTGCTAATAATCATAAGTTTAGAACTGATTGTATTTTGGTTTAAATAATGCTGAATTTTAGATTTTTAGATTTAACACATTGCCTACGGGGCGAATCGCGGTCAAACTTGCGCTGGGGCGGGGCGGCATTCGCCGAAATTTGGTGAAACGTCGTCTTTTACCAAAAAAATCATATCAATCAAGATATTGAGCCGAAAATTAAATTACTTGAACTTCAACATTTGCTAGATAGTTAATGTAAAAAAAAAATGAAATCCGAGACAGGAGTCACTAAACATTTTGTCGGCTAGAGTGTGTTATGCGTGCCCCGAACATACACAAATACGCTTTTGACGTGGAATTCACGTCCCCCGTATGCAATGTGTTAATATCCATTTCCACAAACTAATCGTTTGTTCTTTTAGAAAATCGGTTATTTGTATTAATGTATTTTTAGATATACACATAAAAGGCTTTAATAAAAAAATCTTACAAAATGATAACATTTAATTAATATTATGTATTAATTATCCATTATTATAGCCGTTTATTTTTTAACTTGATTGTATTCAATGTTCATTTAAATAAGTATTAAATTTTGTATTAATATGTCAGTAATTTTTTAACTAAACTGAATTCGCTGAATCAATGTTTCATTAAAATAATTATATCTATATCACCGATCATAACACTTTCCATTCTGGATATTTTTGGTCGAATCTACGCTCTACTCTCATTAATCGTATTTTACGAATATGTAAAAAAATATTTTCATTGGTATAATGAATAAGAAACATCTATAAGGATCTTTCTGATATCTTATTCAATAAATGTTTAGAAAAGCGGTTCAATTTTTTTGCTAAAAAATCTTGAATCACTCGAGTGAAAAAGACTAAGACAGAGATTCAACATATCCAAAAATTATACTCGAGTTCCTTAATAAATTCTTTAACGCTTACGTTAATAACCATCTAATACTAAACGTAATTATTTCAGTAATACTGAGGGCACTAAATTATCAGAAAATTATGTACTATGTTTATTATCATTTTAAATGCATTTTTTTTTAGGAATGTCCTACATTTAAAAAATGTACAATATTTGACAACACTGCGTTAATAATAATACATTTTTAATCCATCGAAGTTACTGATAATAAATATACTTAGACATTATCGCGATGATATTTAAATTAAAATAATGTATCTCTAGTTTTAAATAAAATGTGGGATTTCGTTTCAGACGACTTGAAATAATGATACAATATAGTATGTTTCAAATTCTATTTTTTTTTGGCATTTACAAATCCATAAAGCGAGTACGCCATTGCCGAATGCTGGCGCGATTCTTTCGCATCGACGCACATCTGACGCAATGAAAGCGCATTCATTCACCGGTGCGCCCGCAATAAATAATGGACGTAAATTTTTTTTAAAGTGCCATCGAATGTGCCGCATACGGAACTTTTTTCGGAAAATTAATTCCAATTTGTCGAAATATAATTTATTACCTATATCCATTTCAGAAATTGCCTTTCCACTGTCGACGTAATTGGCGGCGTGTACCGCTTCGGCATCGGACAGGTGGAAATGAACATTTCGAATTAAAGTACTGCAAATAAAATAAAATATAAAAAAAACGTATTCGGCGCAGTGGTCCCGACCGCACACGTCAAATGGACTGGCTTTTCATTAAAAAAATATATCAATTATTCTTTCGGATCGTGTGTGTACCGAACGTTTATGGGCAGACATTTTTAGTTGTTTTCGCCCATATATCAAAATTGTGCGAACAATTGAAATGATAATTAAAAATAAAAACAACAATGGCCCGCTTTTATTAGCGGCGGCGACATTAATTATGTATTATTATTCGACACTGTGCCGTGGACAGGTTTAATATCAGACAAAAGATGACACGTGGAAATTATGATGGATTTGTAAACTTCAGACTGTCACGACTGAAACGTGATTCGTGTGACGTGATTAATTAGTGCATATTAAAGTTGGCTTCTGCTTCGTATTATGGATGTATTCGGCAGCCGCGAAAGTTGTGCCGTTGACATATTAAATAAACAAATAAACATGTGGGCAGAGTTTCAATTTCCACTCTGTGCGTGGGTAAATATTTTATACTTCCCGAGCCCTAAAGTATAAAAATGGTCCCTCCATTAGCCTACAACCAATTCATTTTTTTTTATATTATTAATATATATGTGAACGTCAGAAGATTCGTGAAAATATTGCGTGTTTGGCAGCTCTTTGTCCAAATATTTGATTTATGAAACATATACGGAGATTAAAAGTGCGGTTAATGTGATTATCCAGGCTCGTATGGGTATGTATCTCAAAAAAAAATGTTTTCAGATCATGCCACGAATACCTTGCTAATATTAATAAAATCTATCCAATTACGATTTATTTAATAAGAATATATTATTATAATATTCTTGATTTGAGAATTATTATTAACAACCAGCGCAATGTCAAAAGTCATACAATTTAATATACATCGTTTTGAGGCTTATGATTTTTGACATTTCACGCTCAGTTTGCTTTAGAGCTGAGCGTTTCATACAAAAGATGAAAATATAATTTCGCCGCCAGATAAATGATTACGCCCAGGTAATCGGGACCGTACGAATTTTCGGTTTTAATAAATTTTATTATCTCAAATATTGCAGGTATAAATCACACAAACTTGCGCCCGGGGCGGATAGAGAAAGGGAGGAAGGCGGAGAAAGCCGGTGAATGAGAGGGTGGGGGGAGAGCGCGGGCGATATAGGGGGTGGCCCATAAATTGCGCTAAAATATACTTGAGCGGATAATATTATCATCAGGCCTTAAAAGGTATGGACGACTGTTGAATTATGGCAAATAAAAGAACGGGCCCGAACAAAAAGGCCAAGTCCGCCGGCGGCCATAGATCACGGCGCCCGCGATATCCCCGACGTCCGCGGGGGGATCGTGAAAAATGAAGGAAAATCCTCTCTTCAACTTTACAAATGCTGCCACCACTTAGCCACGGCCAATATCATAAATATCAGCGACTTTTGATACGTTTTTAGTCGATAATTTACACAATTCTATTATAAGAATTTGAAATCCGAGTATAGGAAATTCGATAACCGACTATAATAGCCTGAATATTATTTAATAAACCAATAACTTGAAACGCAAAATTATTATAATAGGAATTTAAATATAAATAATTGCTCGCCACATAGAAAACCCCAAAAATAAAAGCACAATAAAGAACAAGATAAGAACAAAACTTACAAGATAAGAAATATAATATATATTCGTATGAGAAAAGCAAGCCCTTCAGAGTTTCAATTTATAATTCTCTAAAATAACAATAATTGATAGTATTGAGTTATTGCTCTTGATCAAAAATTAACAGATTTTTATAAAAATAATATATAAATATTTATTAGACGCGTATTTGTTATATTACGGCGGCTTGAAAACAACCTAGTCGTTCGAAGGAGGTCCATCAGAGACCCCAAGCATTTCAAGTCAAAATATTAACGAATTCTTCTAATCAATATTACGCATAAATGATACACACTCAACGATGTCTCGCCGCAGACTGAGGACACGCCGCCGACTGAATATATAATATTTAGTCCATTTAGAATATCAGTCATAAAAAAAGGATATTAAAATATTTTTTTTATGTTATTCATAAGGGAAACCTTTATTGTATTTATAAACAAAATGTGACAAATGTTACAGGATTACAATTTTGAGATTCGCCCGTCACATCACACGGGCGCAATGCCCGGGGCGATCTTTCGCCAGCAAAAATGACGCAAATACATTCAATTTTTTCTGAGCTGGAAGATGTGAAGCGCGATAGCATAACTCCATGACACATTGCCATAAAATGATAATGTACATGATATACGAGCGCGATATGTGAAATGTTCTAGTCCCCTAGTCGATACGGTGAGAAACTTTTTCACATAAATTTTTTGACACGTGTCGTAACACATTTCAGGTCGCCGGACCATAATTAAAGGGCGTGGGGCACCCACCCCCCGCGCCTTATCCTGAAAACGTGAAATGTGTGATTGTTGATGGCGCCAGCTGCCGAACTCGAGATTTATGCGAGAAGTTTCAGGGGGGGCTCTCTGAAATACTCATACCTCCGCGCGTTTAAAACACGTGATATTTCGTTACGCACTTCTACGCCCAAATAATAATTTAAGGCGGGATGCCCTGACGCAGAGGAGGGAGAGGAGGTGGTGGGTGAGAAAATCCCGGGTAAGGAAAATAAAATTAGAAAGTGGGAAAGCACTCGCGATAGTGAGTAATGCGAGACAGTGTTAGGGCTTGATTTATACAAATATATTCCGAGACTAATTGCTATTTTCAATGTGGACTCGATTTCGGGTAATCATTTATATTGATGGAAAGTAAACAGAATGATTTATTCTTGCGGCACTGGGGGAATGGATCGGCCATGTGTTACAGGTGACGTCCCCTACCCACTAACCCAGACTTTCGCAAGGCCAAGATCGACCTCACACATCGAGGATAGGATCCAATTTACCATATAATTATATATTGAATCAATCATATTTAACATACGTGCGAGTATAATGAATAATATAAAATTTGAATCAATTTGAGTGTGTCAAAGCAAAGAGCGTTCACAAACAGAAATATGCAAGGGATTTCCAACGATGTATCAAATCCTCGCGTCGATAAATCATCCGGTGCGCGGGAAAAACGGGATAGGTGGCGGGAGGATATCGGATGGGGGCGGAAGGAGGTAGAGACTTCAACAACTTATCTTCGGTTTTATTTTATAACAGTCACTTTTCCAGACTCGGGATGCGAATCCTTCGGGTGAAATACAAAAATAGATTGACGAATTGCGCCACGGGGATCGTTGTACGTACCCGCTCTAAAATCATCCCCCGGAATAAGGGTTGTTTTCGTAATATGCTTAAGAATGGTATGCGGGACCTGCTGGGTAAAAATGCCTCCTCACGTGCCATTTCGCTGTTCCCGATCGGGGAAAGTAATCTCATAAAATAAGATGCCAGACGTATATGAGCCCTGGGGCACATTTGTTTGTTTGATCGTCGGGAATGTAGTCTTCTGAGAGGAGCATAACAGGTGGTGGCACACTGCCGCCAATATTTGTATCGGGGATTTTGAAAAACTGATTTTTTCAAAGATAATCTCGGCGAATGTCACAAATTGCGCAAATACCACAGTTTCAGAACGGGCGATCGTTTGATCCTAAGCCAATATTTGTCCGGGTAACGACAAATCCTATCGATTTGGAATTAAACCCAAAAGGACGAGGCAACGAAACGATGACGAAAACGATACAAGGCAATATTAATAAGATTTCCCATACCCAAGTATTTATGTCAAGATATAATTGTTATTACAACACGCGCGTTAGAATGTGCCTTTACTCTTGGAAGCCCCGGCCCGGGGCCATTCCCGCGATTAGGAAGTGTCTACACTTATTATCCCGCAGGATACTGCCCCGTCTACACCTTGAATATTAAACAGACAATAAATATAAAAGGTTTATTATATTACATTTTATGTAACAATAAAACTTTTACTATTTCCCGTAACACGTTTTATGACAAAGTGTTCGTTGCCCACTCCGCGTAATGAAAAAAAATACTAAGGTTTGATTTAATGCAATAATATTATTTATCGATATTTGAAAATCGCAATTTATGACTGGTGGCTTTCGGCGCACGCACTTCATCTAATTTTATGTCGGCAATAAAATTTGCAATAACTAAAAAAAAATGTAAATATCGCGATACGCATACACGTATAAGTCATCGGAGGCTGCTATGAAAATTTTATGACCTATTATACTCGCGTATTAATATTATTCAGTCAAAACGTTTATAAATAAGCGTATGACAAAATCTATGAACACTGTGGCCACGTATGTATTTGCGTTTCTGCGTAATATATGCAAATATTCGCGAATAATTATATTTGCATATATACATGGTAAATTGAGGGGTTAATTATTGAAGCAATAGGAAGTATCAACTAGTAGCTTGTACACTGTATATAAAGCACATTTATGTAAAATTGTAGATCTCTTCATTGCGGATATCGAATAATATTACAATTTACACTGTATTACATGCAATAAAGCAATTTAGATGTCAAGTTATACATTTTGTTTTAATATAAATAATAATAAAGATTTATTATTAAATGTACTATTGATAAATATTATTTTTAGGATGATATTAATATTTCGCACGGGCCTTGTGTATTCTCTTCCGTTTTGTAGTGTTTGTAATACTTGACTGAAGATAATCCGAATTATTGTATTAGGCAATCAGGGCGCAGACTCACCCCCCACGCCGGCAGCAGACTCCGAAGCCCCCGTGACGTCACTAAGGCTTCTCAGGTGTTAAATCGACCACATGTTAACCGGCTAAGCCCCCGGTGCTTTTAACGGCGTGAAAGCCCCGGGCGGATTCCTTTAAGGCTTAATTTAATTAATTAGCGCCACTATTCCGCCGACTGTATTATTCCGGATGTGCGGGGTGGCTTTCCCGTCGACCGGAACGCAAACTGTGATATCCCAATTCGACCGGATTTATTTATTGAAATAATTCAGGGCTGTCCCCGGCGGCAACCGGAGTGGAAGTCCGGGAGGGCGCAGCACCCTGGCCGGGGTCGCCGCGCGCGGACGTGCCCGGAAAGCCGCAGTGGCGGGCCCCTGCGCCCCGGACCCTTATCGTAAACTTACCCGACCCATGAAAAACATTTTTTTTATCTCGGAAAATAATTTCAGATGCCAAATATGACCTGAATTGAAGAAGGAAAGAAGCAAGCACGAGGGTGGCGATATCGCATTGTCGATATTCGCCCTAAATATATATAGAGAGAGAGATGTTTTCAGGGAGTAAATTCAGAATACGAAAATTTACAAAATTTGTACGGGGAGTGGGTATAGAAATTCAGAAACATACATTTTTCTTCATGCAAAATACCAAATAACAATTTATAATGATACAACTAACTTATTCCGCCTATAAAATCGATATGTTAATAATACTTTAAATATTAACAAAATTTACCGACAGTTTATCATAAATCATAAAGATTATTACTCTTCTGTGTTGTTAAATTTCTAATTATTATTATAAGTATTTAGGATTAAAAATGACTCTTCTCCTAAAAATCCTAAATATTATAGTTAATCATTAATTGCCCGCAATTGCGAAAAAAAATAAAAACAAAAATATTCGCATCTGTTGGCACGGACGCGATGTATTTTCTCGCTCGCATCCGGTACGATGTGCAAGTGTGATTAAAACCATGCGATTGACACGTGTCGGAAGAATTCAGTCGACGGTATGTTTTCAATCTGCGACAGGACATCAGCGAGTGTGTGTAACATTTACTCGTCATATTGATTAGTTAAAAAAAAAAAATATCGACCATTTTATGAAGCATATCAAGAATAACTATTTTTATTTAAAAGAAATCAAGATATTGATGAAGAATTCATAAATATCTTGACTTGAAATGCTTGGGGTCTATTTTTCATTGTTAGGACGATGCAGTTGGTTTCTAGCAGATTTAATAAAATTATTATTTCTTGAAAAATGCTAACAAATTATGCACATATGGTTATTTTTTTATATTTAACGATTAGAAAATTACGCTTGAAGATGAATACATTTTTTTAAATATTAACGCGAACTATAAGAATCAATCATCAAAAAAAATATTGTGAATAAGCACACTAAATATATTAATATAAAGTGATGTGGTTTTTCTCCAGTTAAAAAACCATGTAAATTTGTTATTTAATTTATATATCATTTCATAAAATTTAATATTAAACTGTAACATCTGGTACAAACTTCTACTGTGTAAAATATATACAAATATTATAAAACGTGAATAAACATAAAAAAAACGTTTAATCACAGCTGTTTTGATATAAATTAAGTTTTGCTTTTCAAGTGATTCAAAAGTTTTTCCATTTATATAACAAATATGAATTAAAAAAAAAATAGCTAATTACTTTAAAACTTAATGTTTATACAAGTTTATTATTTATTACTGAATATAATTCGAATGAATTCATAATTCACTGTATAAAAAATCATAAATTAATTTTATTACAAGCGTCAGTACGCTTTTATGTACACTATCAAATATTATACGCAATCGTAAATTAGAATAATGTTTAAGCTGTTTAATTCTATCAAGGAAAATATCCTCGGAGCTCATATCGGAATATCGCGCGCACATAATTTTTTACTTGTTGCCGTTTCCTGAATTTTTCCTTCGCCATATCTGTCGACGTAACATGTCATAAATGTTTAGCTAACTGTATTCGGCATCATTTAACACGTGCGATAAGAGTGGTACATAATCCGCTCGCCACATGTGAGACTACCCCGGTAATTAATCCAATATCAAAGTCACAGAAACAACGCACAGAACCCCCTCGCACTCCAGAACAAACACGACATATACGTCGGCTTGTCACGAAACCCGCTCCCGTACACAATACAATTTTTTTCTCATTTTATTTCATTTCGCTTACGAACGGGCTTTCTAATCTAGTGAACGACAAATGTATTCGTGTTTTACTCTAGTCATTTGTGGCATTAAAAAAATGCCGTATGAATAAATACTCGAAGAAATGCGGCTTGGCATGTCTTGGACAAAAAAAGTTCTTTATATTTTACAAAAATATAAGGAAAAAATACAGGAATTTCGTCAATTTTATGTTAGCGATATGCCGTGATGGGGATACATTAATTCAATTTTATATAAATGCAAATATAAATAATTTATGAATATCAGATTTGTACGCGAGCGTTAAATAATTTTAATGTGTTTTATACGAAAATTTCTTAATTTAGTGTGAAAAAAAAATATAGAAGCGTTACACACAGATGTGAAAATATCCAGAGGGCGTGTCCGAAGTTGCTAGCCGCGGGGGATGGAAAAGCAACTTTTTTTATAACACCAACAATACTTTACAAAGTTATTAATTTCATCTCATAAATACGAGGCGAATGTTATTTATTATCCGGCGAAATGTATATAAAAAAGAGAGGTGTTTGGCTGTAAAAAGGTGGATGAAGATAAAAGCAGATTATAAAATATTAAAGTTACGCAGAAAATATATGAAATTAATTATTTATTACATAATACAAGAACGATTGGCATTGGTTTTTTTTTCATTAGAAACTTTTGTGTCGTACCGATAGTATACGCATTAACAGGGGTATTTTAAGTGCTTCACGTACACTCGAGTGGCAATCTAGGGCGTGAGTGCAAAGTGAGAGCTAAGTATATACACCTTTGCAAAAACCACCGTAAAAGCCTTTCCAGTTTTTTCCTCTCATTAGCTCTTGGATAAGAATTGGAATATAATTCCCTACCTTTCCCATAGTGTTTAGTTAATTGCAGATCATCACGCATTTTTTCTATAATATATTATAATACATCTAAAAGTCATAAAAAATGATTGCTTGTATTTTTTATTTTTTTATTATTAATTGATGCGTCTGCTGTGGCTACCCCGTACATGTAAATCAGATAATGAAGACCATGTAAACTTAAAAAAGGGCATAAATTAAAATGGCGTTTAATAGCTATTTTACAACACGTAAACTAACAAGGTAATCGCTACAAATCGGACCCAACATGCAAATGTCCACAAAATAGCCCGACGCCGCACGAATCGCCCTTTTTTACAGCCTGCATTCGCGTGCTATTTTCGTTAGCGTTCGGAAAAATTCTAACTCTTCTCCCCCGGTCATAAAAGAAGAGTAGAGCCCGGTGTATTTGCATTTAAAAAAATAAAGAAGGAGTCGACCACGCGAGGAGGTCGCAAGAAAAGAATATTTGATCGATAGCCGAAGAACAAGAAAGGGCGCAGGGGGACTCGGCTGTTATTTGCTCTAATGCCAGCAGACATTATGTATTCACATGATTGTTCCACTAATTATTTGAGTTATGACCGGTCGACACGCGAGAGCCGGGGGGAGGAATGGGCACATCAGACCGCGACTCTTGCTGTTGACTGAAATAAGGTAAAAGGTCTTATGACCCACTGATATACTGCGAAATTTATAAAAAAAATCATAACTCTTGGTTAAATTATTATAGAATGAAAAATATTCTAATTTAAAAGGCTTGGCTTATTTTTTAAGAAAACGGATGAAAAAGATAATAACTTGTTTTAACACATTGGAATACTCTTCTGACAAACTCGCCCAGTAATCATCTTTTGGCAGATCTTTGTATTTTTATTTCAAATCAGATCCACTAATTGAATTATTTAGATTTTTCAAATCACTTAAGCTTAATCCTACTGCTACAGTTCTCATAGAAAATGGATTAGAAACATAGGAATCGTCCTTGTTAGCGGAATATAATGCAAAAAAATGTGTAAGTAGTGTAGGTGTTTTAAAAATACTTTGGAAACAATAAAAATTGTTCAACTGATAATTTTTTTTTTAAATAAATATAAAATCTAATCTGGATTGTAAAAATCAGTAAAGATTGACAATCACTTGCCGGACAGTATTTTCGCGGGACATCTATTCAGTCTCGCAGAACACTAGTGTTCCTCGTATCATATTTTAGAAAATTATGCTTTAATTTATAAAAGCTCAATCAGCACATTCAAAAATGTTTTTCGACAAAATTACTAGGTGGGTATATTGTGTTTTTCAAATGATTTAGAATATTAGGATTTTATACTGTAATGCTTTCGAAATATGGGAGTCTGAATTGTTTACCCTCGCAAATTTGTATTATGCATCGGGCTGAGGGCATTTAGTGCGGCCCTCCGATCGATCCCGTTCCGTCTCGTCTCCTTCGAAATGTCATATCGTGAGGAAGTGAAGTCTTCTTGCTCAGTTCAAATTTACATGAAGAGCTCGTCAGTCTTCGAACTTACGATGTAAAGCTTTTAAGCGCACGTCTCCCGCCGTAAATCATTCTAACGTAATGCGATATTGAGAGCGCTCGACACCCCGGTGACGGCAACCCGAAATTAAGCCGGTCATATTGGAAAACATTTTTCCAGCGGAAATACCTTCTAATGTTTTCGGCAGACAATAAACCGTAGGAATCGGTGGGGCCGAGGGGTGAAACCCACCGATGTCTAATTTTTTTTCATTCCCCACTGCCGGGGAAACCCCGGAGGAGCGAGAGAGACGATCGACGATCGACAGCAGTGGCAGAGCGGGACGAGAGATATCCATTAAAATTTCACGGGCCATGAGAGACTGACAGATTAAAGAAATCATCGGTTGCGCGGAAGGATTGAAGCAAAAAGAAATTCTCCCCTTCCCTCGTCGCCCGCTCTGCTCGGGCTTGAAAATTATTATTCCGTAAAGCGTACATTCGTATGCGATTATTATTTTTTTTTCTATACAATTTTTTTTTTTTTCTGTTAACATCTGGGGCGCGTGCGGTTTGAGCGCGGCAATGTGTCAGATGCCAGAATGGTAAGTGAATTAATCACTGCGAAAACGGGATGGGTGTTTTTGCAATACGCTCAATGCTTAAAATAAAAACTCAATGGAAAATTAGCACTCCATTTTGAATGTCATTACAATGCAAAATTGATTAAAATGTGCATTTTATTCATTATGTAATTAATTAATTAATTAAAGATTGCAAAATATATATGGATACAAGCCATGACCAGTGTTATAGTTTGTATTATATTATGTGTTGAATGAATGCATATTATTTCAATAATGTAAGTTAACCGGCACTGAGCTAATATAGAAGTCGGATAGATGTCCGACGAAAACCATGTTTTCATGTAATTATTAAAAGCACTGGTCACAAGTTACATATGACATTATTTATTCATATTTATGTGGGTAGTTGTGGCGTTAGAATTTATTAAATTAATGCTATCTATCCTGCTTTGAATAAATAATTATAAATCAAATATTATAAATTTCAATCCAACTGAAATAATAATAAAATGAACCAGTGTCGTGATTTGACACTGGGGAGGAATATAAGTGTGAGAGAATCATTCCGCGAGTATCATTAGAATCTTTATCGGACCTTTATATGGGCGAATGTTGCTCTGGAATATTTCTGTTTCGTCATCTATCCATTATAGTCAAATAAATAAATAAATACAATATTATAATGCGTAATAAAAAAATAGTAGAACGTATTCATTAAATATCTATGGCAAAAGATTTAAATTTAATATTGGATAAATGATATTTTATGCAAAATTTAAAAGGATCGCCGAATCCGGTTCTTAAATATGTATATTTGCCGTGTAACGTCGGCTAAACGGTTTGCGGTTATAATTTTAATTTGAACAAGGCATATTACGAAGCAAAAAGCGGAGCTACACTCCGGATATTCTACGTCAGTTGCCGAAAGTCCGGGCGTGTGATGGGGCCCACGTCAGCAGATTGTGGCTACGGCTCGAACAAAAACGTTTTAACTTGCAAATGTGCCAAAAGTTTTTCCGCGATCGTTGCCCGGCACATAATCGCATAGCAATTACTGTGTTTTGTTTCAATCCGAACTAAGTTCGAGATCATGCCCGTAACTCGAGTTAAATTATTCACGGGCGGGCGGATACGCCGAAACCGCGGATACCAAACCCCCGTCGCCCCTCGCCCCCGCCGCTCCGGAGTCTGCTCGCGAATCTGCATATAAATCGGGAAATCAGCGTAGCGATAATGAGAGCACAAGAGGCTAGCCGGCCACGCTACACGACCTATCCCCCGATCCCACCCCCAGTCGCACACCGCCACCGGCCCCCGGAACCGGAAATACGATTTCCCGGTGACATGTCACCGTTCGCCGCACACTTTTTTTCCTGCATTAAATCCTCAAATTTCAGACCGAAAATAAGGAGAAAAAGTCCTCGGGGAGACACTCGATATCGCACGTGGCGGGGCGAATTCCTCGGCGACCCCGCGGGAGATTTTTTTCGCAGGTGAATACATTTGTTATTCTGGGAAAAAGCATGAAAAAAATATAATATTTCTGGAAAATGCGGGAGATGGAAAGAATTCGAGCCGGGCGGATACGTTTTAAGCGCGCTACTCTACAGAATGATTCGAATAAAAAAAAACATACATATTTATATTCAATTGATTATTATATAACTAATTTATATTAATTACAAAATAGTATTTTTATCATATATGTGAAATTATAACGAATTGAATAAAAATATATTGTGTTTGGATTTTTTTTGTTGAGGTTCTTTGAAACCAGTTTATCACCGGCTGTCGTTTAGTTAACCGTGTCGTCCGAAGGGGGTCTATTTATAATGGAAAATAGACACCAAGTATTTGAGTCAAGATATAGTTGAAGACTTCATCAATATCTTGACTGAAATATTGTAAAAATAATTATTCTACGATTAAAAATAGTTACTCATGATATGCATTTTAATTTGGTGGATATTTTTGATTTTTCTACCAATCAATATGACGCGTAAATGATAAACAAACTCGGCGATATCCTGCCGCAGATTGAAGACACGTCGCCGGTATACTGACCGCCAAATTTTCGCGGCACGTGTCACTAGTATACGTTTCACTTGCACTTGGCATATCGAATCGAATGTGATACAGAAGCGAATATTGTTGTGTTTATTTTTTTTCGCAATTACAGACAATAAAGGTCAATGATATTTTATAATATTTATTTTTAGGACTTTTTTTAGGCGAATACATAAAGTTTGTAATATGTACGATTTATATTAAAAGAGTTATATTATAGTAAAAACGGATGGGGATTGAAAAAGAATTATGCTGCTCTTATTTAATAAAGGATTGAAACCAAATGAAGCATCGATCAGCGATATTTATCGATTTATCTTAAATACACAACAGTGCTTTGGATGATTTTCAACGTTCAGAAGTAATGAAAGTCGACAAAAGGACAGTACAATCAAGAAGACCTTTTAATATCAATGATAACATTTAAAGCTAATTAGTGGAGTCCGTTCCGCGTAAATCAATCAAGGAATTGTCACAAAACCTCAGTTTTTCATTGTCAACGGTGAAGGATAGAAATATCTGTTTCTTAGAAGGATTGTTACTGGGGTTAAGAAAAACACAATGAATCGAATCAGGTATGTGTCTACGCCTGAGCCATCATTGATTTAAAAAGGTTCTTCTTTTGTATTTGGTGAGTTAATTTTGGATTAATTCACTGTGAATTACTAAAGCCTGGTGAGGCAGTTACAGTACATGTAGTAGGATTGAAGGAGGCACTGCTTAAAAACGATAAGTTTTAGGAAATAATTAAAGATGAATTCTCCAGAATGATAATAGAACAAAATAGAAAAGCTAGATTTAGAAGTTCTGCAATATCCACCAAGTTCATTTAATGGAACATTTGCTTCGACGCAAAAATACAAAAGTTAAATAAGTCTAACATCCTTAAGTCGTATTTAAAAAAAAGAGGTATTAAAAACTGCCTAATCTGCGACGGTAAATCAGAAATAACAAAGGAAAATATTTTCTTAACTCTAATAATAGAGCGTAACGCATATATGCACTTCGCGTGTTATTTAGTTGCACAATTTTGCTATCTGTTAAATAATATGATGTTCAGTGTAAGCGTTTGATGAGAACTAAAATCTTGTTCTGGAGCAGTAATTAGTTTTAGAAACTCTATCCGCTAACGTTGCACGTTACCCGGGCAAGTTTGACTTTTCCTTCACCGTCCGACACAACAAACACCCAAGTGCATATTATAGACCATAGTCTGGATATTTAGGATTACCGGATTACACCGTGGGAAGAAGCGGGGACGTGTAATCATTAACACTTTCACGTGTCGCACCTGCAAATTCAAGACATAGTTGCTTATTATGATAACCGTATGATATTCAATTTTTAAATCAATTCACGCGGAATAATTATAAAATTAATAAGTAAAATGCAATGAACGAGTTTGCATTTTTAATCATTGTTTTTCGCTATTGAAATTAAATTTTTCATTAATATGGTAATTGGAAAAATTACCTATCAGAAATGATCCTTTATAATTGAAATACATAAACTAATTGAATTTTAATTAAAAACTACTATGACTTCAGGCAACTTATTGAATTATTATTATATTATAATTATTATAGAGCGCAATTTAGTAGCGATATTCAATTTAGCGAATCGAATCGGTATCATTTGTAGAGAATATTTCAATTTGAGAGCTTTTATTAATTGCATAGTTTTCTTTCAGAGGAAGAAGAAGACTCGAGGCAATTTGTGTACATTTTTAAATGCGGGTTCGCCCACTAACGACCCATTTTTTTCCTTCGCCCCTCCCTCCCCTGCGTTTCATACTTTTCAGAGAGGGGAGTGGGGGGTAGGTCGGATGGTTACGTGTACCGCTAACGACGATGATTACCGACCGTATCGGGTTACCGGCGTTGCAAATGATTTTGTGTCATAAACATCCCACGACAGATTACCGTCATTAGGGCCGCGTCAGACCGCCCCGAACAATGCCGATAAGTAATAATGGCCGAGGTGTCCCTGACAATCTTCGACTTCTCCCGGCGAATATTGCCCTCGAAATACCCCTAACATATGTTGAAATATGCTTTTATCACAAAATTAGCAATACAACGAAAAATATTGTTATTCAAATATTTTATGTGAAAGTTTAATAAATATTGCTTCAATAATTTTCGTACATTTTCAATTTTCGTATCGACGTAACCGACAAAAAAAGCGGTGGCTACCTGAGAGCAATATCAACAATTTATCACTGGCATGAATAAAATATCGTACTTAAGTGTATACAAGTGTGGGCAACATATCATAAAATGGATGGGCGGCGAGGCGAGCTTCCGCATGATGGAGGAAACGAAAGAGATGGAGCGGGCTGCATCCTCCAGAGCCAGCTATTTTCCAGTCGACTGACCGTCCTGGATAGGGGGTAGGGGATCGGGGCAGCTGTGGGGGCGTAGGCTCCAAGTTTCGAGGTCGGAGAATCAGTCGGGGGATGGGGTGGTAGCCGAGAGAGTGAGGTGGCTCTGATAAATTACCGATCTTAACACCAGTGGCAGGTAATTCTCGGCAGTCGTGGACTGGCCACTCCGGAACGAAAGGAAATCCACAACGAGGGGTGGGGTTAGGTTTTTTTTTTGGTACAAGACCATTGCAGACAAACCACTTATGATGATTTGTGACTCTCGCAAGCGATACGTACAATAACAATCTAATACTGTTTAGCAGTTGCGTATCTTGTTGCCTAATTGTGCGAAAGTGCTGATATCATTACGCATCGGTTGGTTGGCAACTCGCAAAGATAATACCCGACATATAATGGCAAGAGGGATGACGAACCCCGGGCCACACTATCTCGGCATCAATAACCATATACCAGTCGAATGGCGTGCAAGGGATATCAATAATTTAATACAAGTAAGACAATATCATGCCCAGTATTGCGTGATATCGCTTTCGGTTCGAATATTGACGTCCCTCTCCGGCAATGGGTCGTAAATTCATCAAAAAGCCAAAGATCTAATCCACGTATAAGAATGTTATAACGTAAAATTTAATTACAGTAATATTAAACATAATAAACTATGCGCGGCAGTGAAATCCTGCCACATTTTTAACATTCTTTTGTACGCTGGGAGCAAATTTGTACAGTCTACCCGCCATAAATGTGCCGTATTAATTTTTATCACGTCTTGAGCAAACAGTTCTGCAATGGGGTTGTCCCGCACGTGGTACAAATGAACCATAATTTAAAACCATTAAGACGTGTTGCACCATAATGTGCCTTATTTACTGCAACTTATCCACCTGCATTTTAAAACAGAGTCAGATTAGTGTGTCCAAACTTTAGCGCCGGGTGGGACAGGGCATTTTTTCCCAAGTACAATTTTATTTATTTATTTTATATACTACGATGGATAGATGGCAGAACAGAAAGATTTCAGGGTGCCATTCTCCCATATACATATTTGATAAAGATTCTAAAGATGCAATGAGTCCCTCACACCGAGTATCAAACCGAGACACTGGTTTTTAATATTATTTTGGTTGGATTGAAATTATTATAATATGTTTTATATTTATTTATTCAACGAAAGATAGATGGCATTAAATTAATTATGTCCAATGCGTTAAACTACAGACATAAATATTTTATATAAAACATGCAGAGGTAATGGGCCTCTTCTTCTTATTTGCCATGTGGCCAATGTTATAAAGAATTCTCTGAAGTCATAGTTTTCGTCTATACCCATGATATAGCCATAACATTGTGTATAGTAAAATCTCGGTATTCAATTATTGCGGCAACATCTGTCTTAAAATACTTAATATAATCTGTTCATTATGAATGCACTGGGGTAAAAGCGTGCATTTTCCAATTTCGCGGAGCCGATATTAAAAAGTTGGAATTTTCGCCCTCTCTTCCGAACGCAAAAAAATACGGTCGAAAAAGTTCAATTTAAAAATTTCTGCGTTCTCGAAAACTCTTAACGCGGAATTGTTTCTCAAAACTTGATCTTAAATTCAAAAAGTTTATACGGACGGGCCTTGAAAAAAGTGCTATTTCACTGTGGCACCACAGGTGCGTGATCTCCTTTAGACGGAGGAAAGTTGAAGATTTATTAGGGGCACGTAGAGAAAAAAGTATAAGTCTGACATAATCGTTTAGATAAAAAAAATATAGAAATCGCCGCACTCTCTCTCGAAGGAAACTGAAATATTTTTTTCTCTCCGCCGTAGAGCGTTATTTTACATTTATTTTCGTCTCGATAAATAAAGTCGAACCTGAAAGACCCTCGAGTGGATGAAGTGGTGTATCATGATTTCGGTTTGGGCTCCGAAATTGCTCCAATAAAAATATGTACACAGATATTTTCGCGTGCACAATAAAAATGTTAATATAACACTTTGGATATATTGATATAAAAATTACATGTTTAGAATTGGACTTTGGATTTATTGTGATTTAGAAAAAAAATGTAGAGGGAACATCTGCTGGAACCCTTTTCAGGCATACAAATGAGCACGTGTGGCGCCTGATGAGAATATAATTTTCGGACCAAAATGTATCCACGCGTGTCCGGCAAAAGTTTTATCCGTGACCCATGATACATTCTGTGGAAATAAATGAAAGTATAAACAAATTTCGTACGGGGACACAGGTCACAAGATAAATAAACTAATTCGTGTACGCACCAACAAACCGCACAAATGATCAATTTTCGAAACAATACGTATATAATTATAAACAGATTACGTTTAACACGGTGTTATACGTATAGTATGTTATATGAAAATGCGACAAATTATGGCGAAACATTAATTTTTGATCTGATCGGCTTGTGTGTCAAGCAACTAACTACTACACGTGCGCTAGTTGGTATTCGTATTGCATCGATGGGTGGTTTACTGAGGCATCGGAAGCAGACCGGTCGGCTGCCTCAATACAACATTAACCAATTATGGCGGAGAGCATGTTAATTGTCTGGTAATCGGCTGGGAGCATTATGCAGAATACCTGGTGCTGCTTGTGAGCTCGTACCACCCCCCTTCATCGCCCAGTGCTACAGGCGGCCCCCCTGTAAATTATTGTTCGCAATCAGCCTCGTCAACCGGACCGCGAAACTGGGTAGCGTTTTCAGGTTGGACCATTATTGCAGTCTTAATCAATGATACGGACCCGACAGCCGGTGCACTTAATGACATTTTCAATAAACGTCAACCCGACCGGGATAATAATCAATTGACCCACTGGCAGAGAAGCCGAATTATAATGTGTAACCAACGAATTAAATGTATTTTTTGTTTGCGCATTTAACATTTCGGTAGTGTTATCGGCGTTGGCTTGCATGCGAGGAAAATTACATTTCCCCGCCATATGATAGAAACGTCGGAAAATTACAGTTACGACTTAATTCGAGTTGTTGTGCGAAGAAAAAAAATTATACATGGGTAGGCACTGGTTCCAATTTGGGCAGTGAATCGGCGATTTTTTAATCAAACTTTTCCACTTTATTTTCTCGAAATCGGATCGGACATTCGTAATCTTGATGGTAGTCGGTGGCAAAAGTAACTTCTGAACAAATTTAGCTTATCGACTAGGACCGAAGGGGGGGTCGACGAAAAGAAAGTCGGGGTGGGGTGTGCGGCACGGGGGGGGGGAGGTCCAAATAATCAAAACGTATTTGTACCGGGAATTTAAATTAGTTTTCGAACGCTACGTCGACAACGATCGAGGGCTGAAAATTTTTGTGCCGCGATTTAATCGCGTTTCAATTTGTAAAATTAAAATACATCGGGATTAATGTAATGAATTATTCATGGGAAATTATCAAGCGACTTCATAATTTTATGCAAACAAAATTAAATTGCCTAATTCCGTTAAATTATATAAAATATTAACGTATATTAATGAACTATGCTTTAGTATATTATATAGAGGAAAATAACGCAATTTATAGAATGAAAATTAAATTAATAGATAGTTTATACGAATAAATGGATATTTGTATATATATATTTAATGCGAATAAAAAAAGTCTTATGAAATTAAAAGTCTCGCCGGATAAAATCTAGGGCTCTCTTAGATTGAAAATTAATCCGTGCCCCCGCGGAGAACAAAATCGTAACAAAGCACTCGCTCTCATCCGTTTGTGTCGCAGAATAAAAATTCATTCGTCAGTGTTAGCCCGCGGTCGTAGCCGGGCCGGCTTAGGGGCCCGGGTTGTTAATTATATACAGTCGCGGATCAGGGCCCACTCCGCCCCTGCACGCTGGATGCAGACGGGATATCTGAAGCTTTGAAAGCTTACCAGAATGAATTATCCCCGGACTCACAAAGTACCTCCTACATTTTTATACCGGGCAGTATTATTCGACAATAC
>JAGXCT010037253.1:203308-236790 GCA_022495035.1 Philopotamus ludificatus | reverse complement strand
GGAACGTCATAAATAAAATAGAGCAATTACGATATAACTTATTCATCAAACATAAAACGAAATATCCTACCGATTAGAAAATATTTGAAAAAACAAAACACTCCTTTATGTAAAAGAGCCAAATAATATTTCGAATAAATAGTTTTATAAGCACTTGCCATATTTGCCCAAAAATTCCTCAAGGTCTGAAACCTTTTTTTTGTATTGCTGCAACTAGCAACTATTTAACCAAAAAAATATCTGAAAAAGCGAAACGTTGTAAGAGTTACTGCCGATCAAACGCATAGTTACGGCTAGCGTATGATATACACAAAAACGCTTTTTGATGTGGAATCGATGAACCCCGTAGGCAATGAGCTAAGCACACTTTATTAATTTTTAATAGGATATTAATTTGGATATAAAATAGTTATTATTAATATTTGTGATATATATTGTATATAATTTATATGATGAGTAAAATAAATAAGGCTCAGAATTCACTGAACAACCGATGAGTAGCGGTCAGCTCTCTTCACGATAAGAGCTCTCATCGAACCGTTGGCCAATTGATAAAACGGATAAATAGAAAACACTTTAACAATGCGAATATTTGAAGCATCACGTTGAAGTTTCATTAAAAATTTACGGAAACATAAAAAAATGCAGATTTTTATTAAATATTTACATTTTTGCTGCATTCGCCGGTGTATATTTCATACAATACCAATTGTTTCAGTCAAAATGAAAAATAAAATGGAAATTTTTTATTATTCCGTCTGTCTCTCGGTCCCCGGCGGCAGCGATACCGAAATTTGGCTAAATCTCTGTCCGACTAACTGTTGATGCATATCATTGTTTCGGGCCCATTTTTTGCCATTTTTCTTTCCACCCATCGCGCACGGAGGGGGGGGGGTGGGGTGAGCAGAGCTCAGCTGAATAAAAAATGCCGAAATATGGCCGCCCGATATTTTTCGCTTTTTATTGTCCGCGTTATGGTGCCGGTATTGGTTCTGCGATCTTATTGCCCGGGACATGAAACGATTTCGGTTCGGCGCTCATTCAGCCGTAACGGTCTGGCCAACGTGTGCCGAATGGGGCTCAGCCGGTTACACCTGGACTACACTCCCCCAAACCCCCCGCCGTGGATTTTATGCATATGGCCAGAAATATTAATCAAACCGTGTCCGGGTGCTATTAATAATTTAATAAAAATTTAATTAAAACCGAGCCGTCAATTGCAAATGGTTAAAATTTAAAACAAAATTACGTATATTAATTTTTAAAATAAAGCAATTTTATTGAACAAAAATATCTCATATCAATTGAATCGAGAACGTACGCGGGTCTCTGCGGGTCCACAATATCATTAACGTTTATTATAATGCCCGATTTATCGACGATTCACATTAGGGAATGTACGCGCTCGGAGGGAAATTGCTATTTGCGCTGATAACAGCAAGAGTGTGTACGTACATACATAAGTACGTGGTCTGTATTGCCGCATAATTCACAAGAAGTAAATCGTAGCAGATTGGGTTATCGCAAAGATTAACTAATGCGCAATATGCGTTGTTATGTATGTGTATGAAAAAATGTCCGCTCTATTACAGGAGCGAGCGTTGCGATTAGTCAATTAAAGAAATATGCGACCCATACACTATCAACGATTGTTGGAAAATATAAAATCTTACCAGATACCCTTCGGCGTTGATTGTAACAATATACAACGACTTACCTGTAAATAAAAAAAACAATAATTAGTTAAACATTATTTATTACACTTATTCAATATTTGAAAAATGTATCTATAACTCTTTTCGACTGTAAAAAAGGACCATAAAAAAGTTTTTTTTTTCAACAAAATGTCGTATCGTATTTCACGGGTTCAAGCCGCCGTGGCCCGCGGGCGCTCCAATTTCTAATCCGGACGCCCTCGGAAACGAATGAATTTCTCCATATATCATTTTTTTGCCTGTTGTTCCTTTGCATTCTTTCTGCCTTCATAAATATAAACAAACATTTTCACGGCCGGCCTCTAGGGGAAGATATCCGCCGGGCTACGGCGGACCGCCCTGCGTCTTCTAAATTTATGAAACTTTTGTGGCACAACCCATAACGTATGTAAATTGGCAATTATATCGACAACATTACGGCCGTCGTAATGCAGACATATCATGTTATTCGGCGATAAATGTGGACGTGTAAAAATTACCGGAAACACGTTCATGTAAGTGAAACAGATTCGGAACGGGTGATCCGAAAAAAAACCCTACGAAATAAAACAATGGGATGTGTATATGAGTCGTCGATGTTAATATATACAAAAAAATGGACATTAACAGCACTCTAGCTGTTGGAAAATATAAATACAGCATTATTTAATATCTACTAACATTTCAATACGCTTCGATTATTTGGAATCATGCTTTGGCATATCTTTAAAAATGTTTTATATGTCTGGGAATGTTAAAAACAACGACGTTTCACTAATGGTTATTCGGTTGACCAGACGAGTAAGGATCGAATGGAATAAGATTAGTTTAATAATTTTAAAGCTAACATGAACATGATTATTATTATTTTAAATTAATCTAGATTTGCAGTAATTGTTTCTAGAGTTGAGTATGAAAATCCTTGTTATTCCTGACGATTTTGCCGTAAAGTTTCACGGCGAAAAATCTTGTTTGTGAGAATAAGTAAATTTGAAACTTGCTCCGCCGTCACAGTAATTCAAATCAAAGGTGGAAACTTCGTAGCAGTTAGTCGTGCGCGGTGCATGCAGTTGAAATGTATGCACCTATGTATGTGCACGTGCACCAAGAGCAGTCAATTTTCTCCGCCAGTGAACTGCATTACACGTGGTACCAGAATTGGATCCAAGTGCAGATCCTCATTTTTGGAGCCACATCGGCCAGTTGCAGCAAGCCGACACCACTTAATTATCAGCGTAGGGAGGAGAGAAAGAGAGATTGGGGTCGGCCGTTGGATAGGTATGTGAGGTGGGTGGTGCCAGGTGGTTGTGACGCGTCGTTCGTAACGCGGACCGCATAGCACCAGACTAGACCTGTGAAAAATGATAAAACCTAATGGGCGATTTTTCACGCAAATTTTTTTCCGCCAGTCTCACTGGACCCGCCACCGAAATTTGAATCCCATCGGACCATTAGGTCCAGGCTTGATAGTTGCGAGGCGCTATTTGGGAATAAAAATTTCAAGGTAAATATATTTTTGAAATGAAAATTTATATAGCTATTCGTCATATTTAAAGTTTATGGGATGACAAAAAAAATAACAAAATTTATATAAATATTAGTGGTTATATATTTAGAAAAAAAAATACGCTCTACTCTTCTTTACGCGGCTTTGAAATAACACGGCCTAATAAAAAGAACAAATACTATATTTTTACATGAATTATTTGTTCAAACACGATTTTTGGAAACTAAATATTTGCAATTATATATTTTTAATTGACAGCTGGTTTAATTCACTTGTAACTATTATAATTTCAGAGATTTCTCACTCATGATCCTAAGCTTTAAAACCTTTTGCACTCCGTGGGCTAGACGTATTGGCCCAAAAGATTTTTTATTTATTAAAAAAACAATAATGTGTTTTTTTTAATCGGAAATCAGATCAAATCATACTAATATTCATCACATTATGCTTTTCCACAAAGATGGAAAGCAGCGCAGTGATTTCGTGATCTCAACGAACTTTTTGGCGAAGGCACGAATACTTCAATGACCATCATCAGTCGTCTCAAAAACCTCGGAAAGATGTGGAAAGTGGCTGGATGGGTCTCTCACGAACTCTCTTTCTCGTTTTACACGATTTTCTATACTATCGTATCAACCGCTTATGAAAGAGTTAAGTATACGTGTAAAATAAATTTAATTTGATTAGAGAATTATTTTGATGATATCGCAGGACGAAGACATTGAAAGACTTAAATGAATATAGTATGTGAATCGTCTCGTTGGTTAATTTAGCCAAAAGTCAACTGAAATATGTTGGATGCGGCTTATCCAGGATGTAATATAAACGTCAATACTGGCCAAAGGATAATGGATAACAGGAATATTATTTTTCCCAACTATTTTTCCACAGACCATCGCCCACCCTTATTCAGAGTCGTCTCCATAACATTTAATGCCCGTATTTATTTTCGATTGATATGAAAATTTCTTTATTTTCCATTTACCCCCCAGATATTGAATATTATTGCGATTCATCCTCATCTTCGTCATTTTTATTAAGGGGTGGCACAATATCCGGCGGCGATATTCGCCTCGCATCAAAACTGCCCCCGAGCTCCCAGCACCGACCATAAACATGTCATTTGTAAGAAATAATTTCGGAAACATCAATCCTAGCTGCGGGACCGCGGTCCGTAATACGTCTCTAATATATTTTTAATATCTTATTTAGTGGATAGGAAAAAAAGCGATTTGTCATGTCATGAAGCGAAAGGGGTGGAAGCATATGCCCGTTCACAAATATAAATATGCAAATCGTGCGCGAAGCCTCCGGGGCGATTGTAATATCTCTCATTGTGTACAGGGGCCCCCGTAGATCTGGAAGATGTAAAGCCCGGCAGCTCGCCATCCATCGTGCACAGGGGCGCCCTTTTCTATAAAAATAAATATGTGAACATCGATCGGGAGGCCCTCCAGCGGGTACCTCGGCCAATATCCGCCTGGAACATCCCTGCGAGTGGAAAAACACAGTCATTTATTTCCAAGGGGGCCCCATGGGGGCTCGCCTCGTCCTCCGGAGCCCCCTGGCCGTATAACGATTATCGGCAACGAAAACCGGTCGAGCGGCCCCACCTTCTTTTACCTGATCGCCCGGCTTTACGTCGGATTTGAGGTGGTTAGAATTTTTAACGTAATTTTTTAAGAATAATCCACGCCATTGAAGAAAAAAAAAGGTGACGCTAAAAGCCGTTTAATAATTAAAAATTAATATACTTTCAGATCATTAATGAATTTTATAAAAAAATAATAATTTAATAACATATCGAATCATAAATCATAACAAAATTAATTCGTTTTCCACACATCCGCGTGAGTGTCTTGTATTTATGTACAGGTGATAAGGGAATTGGATTATACGAGAAGATAAAATTTGGAGGTCCCCGAGGAGGTCGCAATATATAAGAAAAAACATAAAAACGATCTCTAAACTGCTGAAGGCTATATAACTCGATGTATCGATTATGTCGACAAAAAGCCAATCGCCACAAATAAAATTACACACATCTCAATTTATGTAAAACACTATAAATACTATTTTAAATATATAAGTATATGAGTGCTATTATTACATACATATAATGAAATCTTGGACATTGACCAAATCAAGAATACACATATTTTCTTGAACGGATATCCGAAATGAGTCTCTTATTCAATGAATGGACATAATATTGAAGTGCTCAACGCCATAAAATCATGAAAATTTTAGGGAACAATGAATAAAAGAGAGGAAGCAGTATTTCATTATTGACGAATCTACAACAGTGGATTTCGATAAATCTAGGAATACAGCATTCAAGCTGGAGTTTATTCCCATAATCATTAATTTATGCCGAGGATATATTTTACATTTATACGCTCGAATGTGAAAATTATACAAATTTACAGGAAAATCCCATTTGATACATATTTACATACAATGCTATGGTCAATTCTGTTGTATAGCTGCAATGCTATAGACTTTAGGGTCAGATTTATTAGCGTCACTTATAAACATTTGTACAATGCGATGTTTAACATGATGATAAAAAATAAGATACTGACGCGTATTACTGAAATTCGTTTTAGAAGAAGTAATATATGACGCCAAGAAATTTTCAACAACGTTAGACTTTGCATTTGCTAGATGTCTAGTAGACCATGTAATGATAGTAAAGCGTCGGATTGGAACCGTCTGCACCTGACTCGTTCGTTTTCATTTCAGCTAAGAACTCTTATAGACTATTGCTACCTGATTCGATTCGAAAAATACGTACGTTCTCGTGAAAAATAAATAATAGAGCACACGTCAGAGGCGCGACGCGAATTACACGCGCGCAAATATGTAATTTCGCATTTCATACAATATTTACATTTAAACGTTGCGAGCTGCGAGCACTTAAACCCTTGATACGACGTGTGCCATCCTTATCTCGGCCAGAATTAAGGCGGGTTTACACCTGACACTTATCACATGACATGTTTTGGACGTGGACGTGTACGAGTTAATGCCAGGTCGGTTTGAATCCGACAAAAACGTCTTGGGGTCTCGGCGCGGGAAAATTGCCCCGAGCCGCGCACGTGCCCGAAATACAAATTTGCGCACAATGCCAAACTTAATGGGATCGCATTGAAATGATTTGAATTTTAATATGTAAACATTCGGTCGTAAAACATTTAGGGCGGTTGTATAAACTACAAGTTTGCCGGTATCGCTCGATCAAAAATTTTTAAAATGCATCGGAGAGACCCTGGACCTCCGCTGCAGTAAGTGGTAATAAACTCGGGAGCCGTAAACTTGGCTACTAAGTTTTTCAATTGATGTCGGATCAGAGGTCAAGACTGTGCAGATGCAGTTCGCCGTGAACTTTGTACACCGCGTGCTGTTGAGTGCACGCTGAAATTTATACCAAGACATGATGTTCAGCGTTTACAGCTTTAATTAAATTCACTGCGATATTTATTCGCGGCGATAGATTGTGTCGTCGGTGACATTTATTGACCTGACGTATTTTATAGCATTTTTGCGTTCCGAAAAGACGAGATGAATATTTATTATCTTATAATAAATATTATATGAGTGAAATAAATTTAATTATTTATTTATTTATTTAAAGACAATGCATAGTTGGAATTGCAGAGTGATCCAATTCGTCAACCATGCATAATAGACTGTCATACAAATAAAAAAAATATTTGTAGATAGAGTATCGTCATTAGTTGCTCTGTTATATGATATTATAAAATCGAATATAAGAGATCAACGAAAAGGCGATAATTTACATTGAAAATGTCTACGTAAGCAGCAAAGTGGTTTTGTAGACTAATAGCTCCGACTCTCGGAGAGTTTCTGAGAGGACGTATGGCGGAAGAAAAGGCACACGCGAACAAGCTCGATGGTAGTGAGTTGGCGCCCATAAGGGCAAATCGCATAGTACAAGGGGGTTATGTACTGCGTCAATTAATAGCTTGAGGTGTTTGACTAACTAAATTTAACTTCTTTTCTCGATGGGATATTCAAATTCCCTCATGTAGACATATCTTAAGATTTTTTTCTGGATTTTCTCTAGTCCAAGGATATTCGAAGCGTCATATGGCGCCCAGATAATAGATCCTGATTCTGAAACTCTATTATATACTTCGTATACATGTGAATTTAACCTAAATTTAGAGTCGAACAGAATTCCCAGATCTTTAATTGTCGATTGCCTAGGAAGAAATAAGTTCCCAAGCGTGTAATTAAAGGTTAGAAATTCTTAAGATCGCAAAGACGTCATTTCCCCTAATTAAGGCGATAGGTAGATGCCCATTTAAGCAAATAATTGATGTCCAACTGCAGCGAAAGGCCATCATCTGTTGTGAACGAATAATAATAGTTCCAGATTGGAACCCTGTGAGATTCCCAAAGTTGCATCGTAGACACATGACGTTAGTGAAACATGCATCACGTACTGTTTCGTCTACTTTAAATTAGTGAAAAAAAATCGTAAGAGATTGTCCGAGAATCCAAAACTATCTAATTTAAAAATAAGTCTTGTGTGGTCGACTTTATCAAACGCCTTTTCGGATTTGGGTTTGTTATGATGATTGGTTTTTAAATTCAGCGTATATCTATAATTTCGTCGATTTCACTGGTAGATAGTACAGCGGCGACAGTGGAATGTCATTTGTGATCGAGGGTCCAATGTCAATGTCGAGGTGACATACCGCCGACGAAACGAGAGGGGACTACGTTTAATATTTTAAAAGAGAGGACCCGGGGCCGTAAAATCCATCGTCCCGCTCCAGAACCGTTGGCGTAAATCCCGATCCGGGATATTGGCCGTTATCCAACTCCAGAATGATCATATCTGTCAATATTGATTACACAGACAATTTGACAAGCTTGCACTCGGCCAAATGCTAAAAGCGCTACCGAAATTGGCCCTCTCCCCCGCGGGGGCTATCCGGCAAATTGTGTAATAACTTATTTGACCCATTAAATACCATATACTTTTATTATTATTGGCTGCTAGGAGGATTCCGTCCCGGCCCGTCCCACCGCGGCTAGTTTTACAACGATGCTAGCTTGTACCGATTATTGTTTACATAGGTTACATGCCCCACATTCGACCGGACATGAAGATAAAATTTTATTTAGAAAACTAAACAAATCGAATTTTATTGATTTCACCACAATTTATATTATTTTGATATTTTTATGTACGTAAGCCAGAAAATCTCCATATATTTTTTATACTATGGACTTTTTTTGTAGATGATCGAGCTTGTTGGTAAAGCTACAATCTTTCTTAAAATCGGTGTCTCCGCTGCCGAGGGTCGTGATCCTTATAAGCTATCTAGTACCATTTGGTTCAATCAAATGCTACTTTAATGCTTTCTGCATGGTTGATCCTCGAGATATTTTCCCCTCAACTTGATCCTTTTAGTGTGAGTTCTTTATAGCAATGGAGCTTTATTTTACTTAAAAATAATATTAAAGCATAATTTTTTTGTAACCGAGACGAGCTATAGCTATTTTAAATTGATTTCTATGCAAAATTAAATACTTTTTTATTTTCACCGATGGCGATACATATCATCAATACGGGAGCAGAAAATACAAATTAAACGGGAGACCATTTTGGTCTCGGAGGCCCTACACATGAGGTGGGAGGGAAGGCTCATCCCCCCCGCGACACGCGGTCGTCCGAACGCCCCCGGGGGCAGAAGCTCATTTATTCAACACGAACAAACTTTGTTCAATTATGTAATATCGTCAAAAGCGACCAGGTGAATGGCCACTCACGTGCGAGGGTCCTCCCGGAACTTTGCTACCGTCCCGCTCCCCAATTAATTATTTATCCCAATTAAGACGACAGCATATTATGGACACTCGAACTCACTATCGAAACCCTTTCTTCCCGCGGGTTCGCCAAGATAAATCAGTTGTTCTTAATTCAGGAGTTCTGTCCCACAAAACCGGCGGCTGTGTAATTGCACGGGTCACTGAATATATTGGAATCGGCGATAAGATCTTTGGTAGAAAGTGGATTGAACAATTTGTTATTAATATCGTTTTACCCTTGCATCAAATATGCACCGGAACAGAATACGTTATTTATTGATTTACGGCAACTTTGTTTCAGAATTATAGAATAGGTAGAGATTCACGCGGTCGTTTTACTGAAATCGGATATGATATTATTTTAATGATCGGCATAGCATATTTAAAACATAATGCATGATGTAAGCATGAAACCTTCAAATAATTTTCTAATACCGGCAAAAGAAAATTTATATATCTTCTTGCTTAAAACAAATATTATTATTGCCTTTTAAACCTGATTTTCATGGAAATTATAATAATTGCTACTCGAATATAAAATATGATTCGTTAAATTAAACCGAACTAAATTGTAAAGTTAATTACTAGCCGCGCCGTATAATAAATGTTAAATTCAACGACATAAACCGCGATTGCGATAATCACGTCTGGTATAAAATTGAAATACTTTTTTTACCTAATTTAATTTTAAAAAATTTCCATATTTAAAATGGACGGCCAAATGTATTAAAATTTACGATAAAATTTAATCTGTAACAATACGAAATCCACTACAATATTAATTTCGGTTATTTGGTTACAAATTTACGCGATCACTAGCAAGGTGTCCCCGGGGGGCGAGAGTTACGCACAGTGTTTGTTACACGAAACAACGCCGCACGCAATATCACAATTTCATCTCGGAAAATATCCACGTGGAAAACACTTTCCTTTCGGTGTACATCCACGTGGGCGAGCTAGCTCGCACCTGCTAATCACGTGTGCTTAAGGGCCTCCCCCGCTCATCCATATGCGGAATACATTTTTGTTCCTAATTTAATCGGATAACGCTGAACCCGGGAACCCTGCGGGATATAAAAACCCATTGTTGGAGGTTCCGGGGTTTGCACGGCGTTAATCTGAGATACTGTTTCTGAAAAAAAAATCGTCCCATATATAAAGAGAATGTCCCGGTCGGATAAGGCAGATAAAGGCGGGAAAGGATTGCTTTGAAATTTAAAAAAAGGCGGACTTTTAGGCGTAATGACTTTCCGGTGTCGCTATTGTGGCCGATTTTCATTGTGTCCAGTTGATCTATGCATTGAAATACTGAAATCGTTTTTACACACTTATCTTATCAACGCTATTTTCTAATTTATTTAACTGAGAAAAACAAATAATACACTAAAATAGAAAATCGGGTTAAATTAAATTGTGTAAATAAATGGTATAAATTAAGATCTTTAATCTGAGATTTTAGAAGACTGAAATATTTAAAATTTGTTTAAGTATAATCAGTGATGGCTCGTGGATAAATTATTTGAGGGTTTTACGGACGGGGCAGGATTGCTTCGAGTCGTAGCGCAACACATCGCTTAGCGACGAGACCCCCCTCCACACCCCGCAACCATCCAATACACGACGCTGGTAGCGCTGACAAGCAGACAGCGCTCTTACTGTACACCGCGTGACACTAAATATATATTTGATTTATATTTTATTATACATAATATATAATCAATAGACGCATATACATTAATATATAAAAATATATTTTTCTCAATTTGCTTGGGGGTGCTGCAGCTCCGCAGTATATTTAGACGAGCCGAGTATAATATGTGTATATATGTTTATTTTAATAAAATACTATAAAATTCAGCAGGTGTAGAGTTACCGAGTGCCGGGGTAAACTTTTCAAGAGCAACCGCGTTGCACACCTCACCTTTGCAAAACATTGTCAAGTGTAAATAATTAGCAGGGGCGTAATAGACGATGGGGTCACCGAGTTACCCCGGTGCACAGGTTGAGTATACATAAACGTAATTCGTTGCAATTACGAGCAATGCCGAGGTGGCAGATAGGGGCTGGAAGAGGGTTTTTGAGGAGTGGGGGAGATGGCCCAAATGCCCAAACGTGCGAGGCAACTTTAATGACAGTTAAAATTGGTTTCGAAAAGTGCACACGTTATGAAGTGGCGCGCGCCGGCTTAGCGCCAACAAAAGCTCAGGGCCGCCGAGTTCGAGGGGCTCCAAAGTTCAACAATTAATTCGGCCCGGGATGATGAGCGGCTTTTTATTTACAGCCCAACTTTTCGATGATCGAAATTGAGTTTATCGGACGATGGGTAGAGTTTGAAAAGAGCTGGATATAGGGGGGTGGAAATTTGCGACTCGAATTTTCATTTTCGCAATAATTGCCGGGACTCGACAACTAAACATCGCCAACCCCGCGGCGGATGAACTTTTGGGTATTAATTAAATTAGTAATAGAGTGAAAAACAAGTCGGAAACTTTTAAACGGCTTCATAAAAATGCGGTCGAGTAGCAGCGGATTAAAAATAGGAGGACACCTCCTGGGGGAAATGAATCCAAATGTGCAACGCCCTACACACAGGCGTCGGAATAATAAAATGATTTTTTTTATATAAAAAAAATAATTAAAATTGAAATAGCGGTATTTTGAAATAAATTATTTCAGAGCTTTTCAAATATATTTGCTGATGTATTAACAAATAAAATGAATACTACTCTTGTGCTAGTACTAATACTCTCGTGCTAATCAAAACATTTATTTAGCAGTACATATTAGAGTTGAAAAATATTATATTGGTTTAGAAAATTACTGGAAAAACCGCGTTTCTTAAAATTTATGACATATTAATTATTCTCGGCAAATTGTTTTTGGTTGGAACTCAATCGGCGCGCCAGCACGGAAGTAAGTAGCACGGACCCAAGTTTGGGGCGGCATTATATTTACAAAACCAAACTTGGGCTCGAGATAATACGCTTATTAAAGCAAACAGGGGTGTACGCACGTTCGCCCCCTACTTACAAACACAACCCAAATATTTGACATAAAATTAAAATGGAATTAACAAAAACAACCGACCCGCCGCGAATAAGAAGCAGCTCCGCGGGGGCTTCGGACTAATTCCGAATCGGATTTGTAAAAAAAAATACACGAACGGAATAAAATTAAAGTACAGGAGAAAAAATAATTAAAATGATGGCCATAAAGTAAGAATTTAATGTAAAATATTTTTACTGAATTCGCAACGGCAAGGAGAAGTAAACTAGTTTGTTTAGTGCCGGGCTGAAAGTAAGAATAAAAGAAGCGGAAGAAGCATTTAATCAAGGCTAAAATCACACGCAAAGTATACAAGGCGCTGGATGACGTCACGGGAGAAGCTCAGCTTTCCTCGGCAAACAAGCTGGAGCGAAAAGCTGGAAAGCTGGAGCGGCTCTATTTACCGAGAGCGAGCCGGTGCGGAATAAGACTTGTTGAAAATTTGCTACTAGACAAATTGTAATCATGCTTCAGCGATTTTCGCAAAATTAAACATGGAGAAGGGCGATCATCCTTTTGAACTCTGCCGCCAGACTTCGCTCTGCTTTCTTAATATGGCGTTTCCGCATTTAGGCGCGGGCAAAATAAGCTCAAAATGACCCAATTCAGTTTATTATAAAAACATTCTTTTAAATTGTATATGAGAAAAAATAGATTCGTCAATGCTGAAATTTAATTAAACGCGATAAAAACACATTGTTTGCCGAAATCCCTCGCTCGACTACTTCCGTCGTGTCTCCCCATAATTACACGGTCCGATCTGAAGTTATCATTGCTTGACAGGACATCCATCACTTTTCAGCTCAAAATAAACAGATTCGAAAACGAGCAGAGAGGAATCTTCGTCGCCGGCTCCCGCCCCCCAATCTACACGTGTTTGTCCAAGACGGGGGCGTGTGATTGTCGAGTTATTTGCGCTAACGAACTAACTTAAAAGCTATTCCGTGTCATAATAATATGAAAATAAAATACCTACTCGCAATCGCGCAAACTTTAAAATATATATAAAAACTGTACGTGAATTCGGACTCAATCGATTCCTATTATTTATTAACAGGAAAGAGGCCACCTGATAAATGGAACGGCACAATAAGAGTTAATTGTTTCGCGATTCCCGAAATAAATTCAACCATTAAAAGCGAACAGGGGCATACAATTCCCCGTTTCACAGAGGGGCAGTTTATTAAACCTCTACTCTCTCTCACTCCCCGTACAGAGTCCAGACAATATGACCTACATAACAACAAACATCTCTGAACATGTCATTGTAAAAGGAGACTCATTTGTTTAGGGTTTAAGGGTTCGGGCTTTAGCCGAGTTCATAGGCTGACTTTTTAACCGGTAATCCGGTCCCGTCCGCATGGTTTATTTAGGGACCAATCTCTCGGACCCCGGTTACAAATTGCAAGGATTTCGTTTTATTGAAGTCGATAGATTTAAAACTGCGATACTAATGGAAGTGCGTCAGAATGGTATTAGGAATGAGGCTTAGCCTTCTCCCCATCCACTGTGCTCCCCACACCAAGTCCCAGATTCGTATTGTTTGTATAAATTATTTCGCGTTATCTGGAAATCTAATCATTCCGAGCTTCTCCTGCCAAATTGAGTTTCGCTTTTATTGTTTTATATGCTGAACGCGTATCTTGAAAAAATATCTCAATATAATCGGAGTTTTTATTGGTCGAAATTTTCCTATAATAAGCCGTTTTAACACCCCCACTATTTTTATTAAAAATATAATTACGCATAAAATAATTAAATGTTTTTTGTAAATATAAAGATTCGTATCCAGCTCTTCAGTTCTGGATTCTAAAAATATTCCACATTTTTTTCGGATAACGGACAATAAAGTCTAAATGGCCAAACCGCAATTGCCTTTATCAATTGACAATGTTCAAAGAAATAGTATAAAACAAAAAAAAAACCTTAGATATCTAAACGATTGATCTTAATGGGGCATTATAAAAAAAATAGTCAGATCATATGGGTAGATACGGCAGGGAATGGGTTATAAACGCAATTTCGCTTATGTAATTTGCCAGGAAGGAAATAATAACAAATATTTTTATTAATTTAAATGGACTCTTAATTAAATTTTACACCGATGACACATGAATTCTGAAGCAAGCAATTTAAATTCTCATCAGTGGCGTTGACACGTTGACGATCTAGTCTCCTCCCCGAGTGTGTCTAACACTTATTTCGGATCTATTTGCTCATTAAATATGGATCGTTATTTACATCACGGTTCGTGGGACACGTATCCATCTTGCCATGGTAAAGTTTACGGGCGTAAAAACAAAATGTGTAGCATGATTGTATTACACTTCGAATGGATGCCTAAAAAAGTGTACCAGACGAATTTCGATTTAGTTTCTCATTAAACGGTTTACTGGAGAATGAACAGAGGTCGTGTTGCCGAAGAAGAGGCACATAAAATTGCGCGTGATCATGGATACTCTCCGTTGGAGATGGAAAAGTTGTAAAAAAGTATCGTATTTTTTAACGGACCTCTAACAATCGCCCGTCTATTCATCCGGGGGCCGTAAACTCACCATTAAGTGTGCTTCAAATTTTATCATGTAAATCGAGACATAGTATTGAGGAATTAGCTTTTAAAGAAGCTCCCTCTCTCGCTCTCCTTTTTCCGTATTTTCACATTCTGGGTTTTATGACGCGAGTCGAAAAAACTAAATTGGAACAGCTTGAATTTAGTAGTCGCGCTCTGGCGCGGCTCTAGACGTAAAACGTTAATAAAATGCTACTATTGCGAATTAAGATCATTGCAAAAAAAGTTTATCGTATGTAGACTATTGTTGCGAACGAAAAATAGATACAATTCCAATGAGGATTCTGTTTAGTTTACATAAACAATGTCAAATGTGGCAAATATACGATCGTATTCGCAACGAAAATCAGATTTGAATACGGTTGAATTGATTAGATATTAAGTAACATTACGATGTTATTTGTATTCTTAGTTTCTTGATTTAATATGTTGTTTTGAAGATAATTTGTAAAAAAAATCTCCATTTTCATCTATTTATAGTGCTCTAATGCTATACCAAAATATTAAGACATGTATAATTATTAAATACAATATATAAAAAGGCCAAGATTCAAGAAATTTGCTACCCAAAGCAGTACAAAAACATATAAATAGAGTTAAATAAATTAAACTAAAAGTACCATGTTAATTTATAAAAAAATATCTAGTATCCCAATATTTTCTCTCTAGTTAAGTAGGATTTTTTTGTTTATTCTGGAAATATTTATGTGTATCATAATATAATATTACTGTGCGATATATAATTTCACAGCATCAGCAACGTTGTATTTTGTGTCAATAATTCAATAATAATAATATTATTTTATATTAGCTTTCGTAAACAAATATTTTCTTAGGTTTCTATCGTTTTGCAGTCAAACTTTCAAAAAACCTATTTATTCCCAGCAAGATGAAACCGCTGGGGGTCTTCCGCAAAATAAAACAATCGAACGCCACTATCTATCATTCCATATACTAACATTTATGGGCTATTAATTTTTATCAAAAATCGAAAGTATTGAATGGGGCCTATGTAAATAATAAACGGGAGACTGAGCGTAAGAGAAAACAATAAAAAAAAAGTTTCGTCAAATATTTAATGCGCCCCCAAACACTGACCCGAACGCAAGGAGGACTTATCGATTGTGGAGAGTCAAAATATTGTATAACTTTATTATTCACGGCGAGAGCGATCGAGGCATTAACTCTTAGGGGCAAAGCCTCCAAGAAAAGCGATTGGAAAACTTTTAGCACGGCAATAAAAACATAATATATCAGTGGGCGAAAAACTTAGAAGCAAACCAAACATCGGGGAGCCGGCAAAGGGTGTAGAAGATAAATAATCCCATCCGAAAAATCAACGTATTATCAAAGCGCTCCTGTCATAGATTTATTCCCCTCTCAGGTTTTGGACCTGGATGAGAAAAAAATAAAAGAAGAAAAATAATACCAAATTTCACACGCATAAACCGTCATATGTAAGAGATTTCAGATTATTTTATTTGCACAAACGATAATAAAAGAAAAACGTATTTGCCGCTTTAATACAAAAATTGATAATAGACGCTAAAATATTATGAAAATATTTTCGTTTTAGAACGCGCTATTAGTGTAATTAAAATTCGAGAAACCCGGAGGGCGGAGATAAAAAAAGGACGTAAAAAGGAGTCGCATTTAATCCCGGCCTGAAAACGTACACTCTGCCCATTTTTCATTGCGCCCCGAGATCCTGAAACATTATTCTGATGACAATGACATGAAAGAGAGATGCACACATACACGTGCACGTGGCGAAAAAAAGAACAGAGAGGCGGCAACAATGAGCGCCTGATGAAAATGAGCAGAGGACGCATGGGACGCGCTCCCATCCAATCCCGCCTGAAACAAGCTCAGGTGCAGAAATGCGCTAATGTGCCCCTTCACCTCCGACGTTTTGTTCGGGGGCGTCGCTGGGGGCGAGGGGGCGTCCGTTTTGTCGCGGGCGCTGCCGATCCAAGTGTGCAAAACTGCACAGCGTCACAATTTAATGAGAGTACGTCGAAGAAATGCGATTCGATCGTCAGACCGACGCTATTTAAATTTGGTAAATCGACCGTGAAGCCGCCGCCGCTGCTGAATATTGAATTCAAGAATATAAAATGATTCGAGTAGAAATATATAGCAAACATGAACGTATAAAAATAAATTTAATAAATATTTTATACAACACAATAGAATTTCTTTTTTTGCAGTAGATATTTTTTACAACTACCTAACACTGGCAAAGAAATACAGCCAATATTTCTTTGAAAGAACAATTCAGCAAAGATGTTTTTTCTAGCGAATTACAACAAAATGACCAGAAAAAGAAATTAAACGATTCATATTTACGTTGGCGGTCATTGAAATCTACTGCAAAAAAAATATGAGCTTCTTAATTTTCAGGTAAAATTCGTGATCAGAGGAAGAGGTATGATTTTTTTTATATTAGGTACTGTTTTAATTAACTACCAAAAGTTGTTGTGTAAATTGTCATATAGTGTTAGATATAGTGAAAAGTAAAAAATAACATGTTAAAATGAAGAATGAACCTACTTAACAAAACGAAATTGAGAAAATAAAAAAATTCTGGGGTTTAGTCAATCTGCAGTGACTACATTTATGAACAAATTTTAAAAAAATAGCGCAAAAAAGGAATTGGACTAAAACGGAAAATAACCGCTTCCGAAGATCGTCTTTTAAAAATGTTCTGCTCAAACAAATGATTTAAAACTGCAGTGGATATAAGAACAGAGTTCATCAGGGTGGAGAAAGTCAGTATCAAAACGGTAATATCATAATAAAGGTCTAATTTGAAGAGATAATGGCAAAAATAATAAAAAACTGGTGGATTCAGTGCCGGCCTGGATTCAAACTGTTAATTAAGGATGGACCACAAAATATTTTTTTTTCTTTTAATCCTATTTTTAAGTATTTTCCCTCAAAATATTATCATAAACAGAGTGCATATAAGTGCTGTGGGTGAATTTAAATTTAATCTTCAAATTATGTTTATGTAAAAATCGTATACAATTTCAATTTTCTTTTTTTTAAGTCGTGAAGCGATTACATATTATTATAGTTTTATATAAGATATCAAACCACTTTCCCTCATTTCTGAGGATCGTGACTATATGCATGATTCCCCTTATGGAGGACCATGGACATGGTTTTCATGGGAGTATATAGTACAGTGGTTTCCCGTTGCCTTTTGCACAGCAGTGGTTTTTTTTTAATTAATTTAGCATTAAATAAAAATATTAACTATGAAATTTATTAAAAATGAAATGTTTGGAATTACCGGTTGAGTAAATTGATTTTCCTGTTCATCAATGATTCATTATTTAAATCAACGACGAATATTCAATGAAACGTATTCCAAACACATGTACCAGCGAAATGAACGCGTGTATCACAAAGGTGGTTGCGCGCACGGAAGCAAACGCTACAAGTGATCCATCCTGTAACCGAATGTACGGTTTAATTAAAAAGGATTCAACCGGATTATCCGGATAATCCGGCGGCGGGTTAAATCGGGTAGATAGCTCTAATTAATCCAATTTGCGCGGAATATGTTAATGAATCATATTAATGTAGCATCGCGTACATCGGCGACTGTATAATTTGGGCGTGTGCTGCTTCTAAATCTGCTTCTGCCTACAGGTTAATACGTATTTACGACCACCCGGTTACATAATGATGGCCCATATAATTCATTAGGCAAAAATGTGCGTTTTAATAAAAAAAAACTCGATTAAAAATCCATCTTAATGCGGATGAAATGAAAATATTATGCAAAAAACCTAAATTTATCTTGTTATTTTTTAGTTGAAAAAATTAAACTCGCTATTATTGTATATCGCGCGAAAATATTTTTGTTGGCGTTCATATCTCTTCGGCATACAATATTCGAAGATTTCTTTCTACGGTCTCTCTCTCGCGGTGAAAGGACGCGACAGAATGCCTCGATTACAGCGACACGTCTTGAATGAAATGTGTATTTTTGAGAGATAAGTTGGAGCGATGAGAAATGGGAAAATGGAAGAAAATACCACAGCCGGAGATCCGCTCAAAAGGAAAATACTGAAAATCTTACCCGGAGCCGAAAGATAAAACGGCGGGTGGGGCCCTATAATGAGAGTTACTCACCTGAAACAAAGATAAGAGAATCATGATACAAAATGCAAACAAAATAAATAAATTTGTTTAAACATATATAGAAATGTAGACAAAAATCCTCAATATCAATTTATTTTGCATTCAAAACGCTTTTCCAGCTTTAATATTTGCTTTGCCCCATTATACTTATTTCACTTTTCTGTCGTTTTAAAATATTCTCACTTTTGAACAATTCGCGCACACATAAAAACACCGCACAATAGAAAATTTGAATTTATCAGCAAAAGTCTGAGCGCCGGCGCGCAGGCAAAGTTTCGCGAGATATCTCGCCGAGGACAAGACGTTAATGTATGCGCAATTCTGTTATTTGTTGGTTGGCATTGTTGTGCAACGCGCGAAGTTTGGCAAGGTTACATTGCACCGAATGCAAATTCCGACGGGGGCCTCTTCAAATCCCTCCCGTACGCGCGCCCGTCCCTCAACACCAGTGTTTACGGCAAAAAAAATATACGTCATGTCCAGGAATACCATCTATCATGTTCAACAAACAGTTCGTACACATTACAAAAAAAGGTATATACATACAGGGTAAATATTTGTGTGTTTGCATAAACCGCAAAACGGGGGCTATTACACGAATTATATTCAATATAATATAAAATCGATATATTTTTATGAAAATAAAAAAACTGATATCAAAAAGAATTTATAAGACTGTTGTGATCCAACTTGATCCGTAAATACTGAGGACACAAGGCAGGCAATCGCCCGTCCTTCTAGTGGAAAATGTAGAATAAGAAAACATTCGCTCCGGAGCTACTAGCTTTTAAGTTGGAAAAGGTTTTAATTTTTTTGTACATTCTCCAGGGGAGTAATCGCGTTACGTGCAAACGATTGCTTCGCAGCGCAAGACGGGGGTAGGACACAATAAATTCCTAGAGACTTCTAGTGATATCCTAGGATAGCGTCAATTACGCTTAACAACAGGGAGATTGCTCGCCGAATCAAGTGGCACAAAGAAATTGCGTAGATTCGGTGCAACCGTTGGGTGAATGTCACCGGAATTATATCGAAAACAAACATATAAAATATCATTAGAAAAAAAGAAAATAATTGAAATTCTGTAATTGTGCTATCTTAAATAAAAGTGTTATCAAAAATATAAGATATATTTAAGAATTTAACAAAGCAAAAACGGCAATCAATGTCTCCTTCGATGTAAATATATTTATTCCAAAGATATTTAATAGATTGATTTTTAAATAATTTTTGAATGTATCCGAATGAGTTTTAAACTTACAAGAGATGACGAATTATATGTAATAAGGCTGTTACAATATACTGAAAAGAAAAACCAATACAGAACACAGAAATAAAATATTGGCTTCACCGTCGTATTTTACAAAAAAAAATCATAAACCTTGCATTAATCAAGATATTGAGCCAAAAATTAACCTACTTAAACTTCAACATTTACTGGGCGGTAATTAAATAAAAATCTTATAGCAGGGATCACCAATCTTTTTTTGAAACGGGTTGAATTTATTTTTTTATAAAACATAGTTTGAACATGGTCTTTAAAATAAATAAATTCTTAAATGGTATTCGTTTCGCAGTAAATATTAAACATTTATCAATTGTCGACAATTCCTAAACACACTTCTTGTAAAAGAGCACTAAATTATTTCGAATATATGGATTTATATGCACTTGCCGCATTTTCCCAAAATCTCCTCAAGGTCTGAAACTCCGGACAAACCGTTTTTGACTTGGAATCCACGTCCCCCCGTTGGCTATATTCTAAATTGAATATTTTGTATTTAATTTCTAATGAATTTAGAAAGTTAAATGCATCTCTTTTGTAATAACATCCAAATCAGATGCCAAAAAACTTTATTTTGAAATTATTGTCATGGTAAATTCAAATATACGATTGAATTAAACCCAAAATTCAGAAAAAACAGCGATTAACTGCTACAGTGTCACGAGGGTTTAAGCTTAGGAACATTAATGTACGGCGTTTTTTTTAAATAAAACTTCGTCATTATAAAAACAAAATTTTTCAACATGAAAATATAGTAAATTTTTACCACAAACACCACATAGATAACCAAACACAGTATTTTAATCCTTATAAAAAACACAATACATTATATATTAATAAATGGTATGTAAATTATATTCCAGTGTATTCGCTTCGTCCGTACACAGAGGACGTCGGTGGCCTTACGCCACTGAATCAATCAATAAAGGATTTAATCTGATTATTTTACAATTGTATTTAATTATCTAATAGAGTAAATGGTAGACTAAGTAGTGTTTAACTTATACAACGCTATCAATCCAGATTATATTTAGCTTAGAGAGATTGAACTCGTAATTGATGCGATTCTGCACGTTTCCGTTCAATCCAATCTCTGTAGCAGACAATGTTGCTCCAGTCGCCCGAAGCCCACAGATCCAATTGTTGGCATATGCAAACGTTTGCGTCTCAAGGTGTCCTGTTTGTCTTGAGCGTTTCCCGAGCACCAGACTATGTGCACAGAGGGCAGAGTCGTACGGCATGCAGGTCGAACCTGGCGGCGCAGATAGGGACGCCAACCCTACCGCCCCTCCCCGCGCCCCGTACATCCGCACAAACACAATACCATATTATATTTACATCCGTACCCCCAAATTCCGAGCCACGTACAGCGTTTGCATGCACCGGCAGCAGGCGAACAGGCCACAATGGGCCTTGCTGCAAACAATGGTGCGTATTAGGCCTCAGACGAGGGCCCGAAGATAATGGCGCTGGGATGCTACAACTTTCGCCCCAGCAACAAATCATTTGAACAAAGACGCCCTACCCACCTCCAGCACAGCCGCCCACCCCTCGAAGCCAGTGATGTAGACTAAATTTCCACGTCGAGCGTGTGCTGATAATGTTGCGACACATCACGGCGAATTTGAGATCAGCTGCTTTCTGACCAGATTGGGGAACAATGGGTATTAGGGAACAGGGATATATTTAGCACTTTCATAGATATACATACAATATATTTTGTGGACAAACAATATTATTAAACATGAATGCGGGGGGCGCAACTAGTGCGACATTCCATTCCGCACATATTATATTAATGATTATATCAGTGCAACGTGCACAGAATAAGGTCAAGGATACGAGAAACACTTGGCATTTTTCCAAAATCATTTTTTTTTGAATTAGATAATATTGTTTTGCCTCCGTTATACTGATTTGCATGATATAAATTAAATTTATTTGACCAATTTTCATATATCATTTGTAACGGTTACAGAGATTAGCAAAATTGGTCATGGAATACTGTTTTTCGATTTAGGTAAATTTTATATCCACTCTGTGGATATATATTGCGAGTTGAAAGCTTTACCCGTTACATTAAATGATTTATATCAGTACAGGGTCGGTTAATGGGATTCGAATATAGATATAGAGCCGAACAATGTATGTACAATGTATGCACGCACACCTATGCGAGTAAATAGAATTTCAATAATTTAAATAAAAATCGGAATCAGTCGGCGACCGGATTACGTAGTCGGTGAAAAACAAGTCATTTTTGTAAAGGGGTCGCCGGAACGTGGGGGTGAAATTCACCCTTGCGGAAACTCACTTTCTACTATAAACGTCTCACGTAAGCAAGGTCTATCTTTCTACCCGTGAGACATATATAAAACTTGCTAAATTGACATGTTGCTGGAAACAAATATATCACCTCTATATATCTTAGCTTTTCGTCAGATTTGTGATATGGAGCAAATGAATGGATATCAGAGTTTATATGTTCGATAAATATATATAAATATTATTTTTATTCCGGCGGGAAAATTATAGTTCCCTACCCCGAGAAATGTGTAGCGAGTGTTTCTCGCGGCCCATTCACATTCTAAAGGCTGCATTCGCCGGAAGTTATTACGAATGTATGCAACACGCATTACGCTGAGATACGGACTGTGGGGGCTAGTGTAAGAGATGGGGGTGGAATGTTGTAGGGCAGACGGGGGAGAAGGCTTTCGAAAACCCGGAACATGATCGACATATAAAGAAATTCTACACGTTTCGCAAAAATAAAATTCATTTGCAAAAGATGCTTTATGCCAAAATGTATGCATACACCACTACTGAAACGTTAAGTTTTAGTATCGGAATTATTCAAACACCTCCATCCGGCACATTCGGAAATTGCTCGTGATAAGTCTCAATTACACTCTCGCTCTTTGGGAGATTTGATTAAAGCTGTTTTCGTTTTTGATAAAGAATGGCCGCCTATAAAGGAGCACTTCCTTTTTGCGTTGCCCGACGTAGATCTCTGCAACATTAAACGGGCCAAGCAAATAACGGGCGCCGAATTAATAGGTGTTGCTCGGGAGACATCAATATCAGGCAACCGCTTTCCCCCGATTTCTTTTTAATCCAAATAAATTACTAAACTTTCGTCCTTCCGGCGGGGAACAGAGCAACGAGCGGTGATAAATAGGGCTACATAAGAAAAAAATATTAGAAACGGCCCCCGGATTGTTTGTATAATACGATGCCTGAGAAAAAGATATTGTAATTAACAAATACTCATTAATTTGGCCTCGGTCCATTTTTTTCGAGTCCTCATCAATCTCAATGAATGAATAATTATTACGCATCTCAGGCACAATATACATTATTAATTCGGAAGATTAAATATATTCGTTGCGCGAATAAATTATTCATGGATACAACAAAAGATTCAATTGTGGATTTGGAAGCCTACAAGACAAATCAATTCAAACGAACGGGAATTTAAGCTCTTGATTTATTCAAGGCGTTAATGATATGAAAAATATACACCGAAAATACATTTACATAATGAACTAGCAAGAATATATAAACATACGTATATAAAATGAAATAATGAAACGAGTTTGTTCAATCAATTTAATAAACGTAAAGGTAATGAATGTATTTTTAAAGATATCTGTGGGCATACAATGAAGATAAATCAAGGAAATGACGCCATTACTTTTTTTAATAAAACGTTGCAAGATACTCTGCTCAAAATTATAATTTTCCCCCGATTTTGGCAACAATATAGGTTCGCGTCGAGGGGCTGAAGACGCACCCATCTTATTTATCATCAGCAATATAGCGCCTAAATCAAATTTCAAATGTGTGCACTCATTCTCAGGGATGTAACTGTACGGTAATCTCGCCACTCGTGCATGCCCAAGGACATTAATTCAGGCAGCTCTCCGCGTGTAATAACTCTGCATATAAGGCATTGTGGAGCAGGCAATAGCGCGACGCCATTCTTAATGAAACCCATAAAATACAGAGAGTTTGTTAAGTAGACATTCCCCGGGCGCGAGAGCACTTTGTGACACGAGAAGAAAAAATACAGGCATTTCTTCCAGCCACCCGGCCGGTTGTACGGCACTCGGTAAAAAATGCCTTCGAACTTTGTCCCTTTGCGTTTTTTTCATCCGCCCTCGCCGCTCTTCTTTTCCTTATTTTATTAGGCCGAGCCTGTATAATGGCTGTTTTATGGCCGTTTTAATGATACAATAATTAATTGCATATATTTCAAGCAGACGCTTGTTCACTTTAGGTTCGTTCTGCCATCTGATTCGACACAAACTGTTCGTTTAGATTAGTAATGTCCACTGAAATATACAGCATTTCAGTGGGAATTACAATATCGATTCAAAGAACTCCGTCATTAAATCTCTAATATTTGTTTAGCAAATTGTCAAACAAGTGGCACATCACCGATCAACAGTTACAAGTTAATCAACAGTCTAGGCCTTCTCACCACGCATTTCGATCGACCGACACGATTCTATAGTGCAACGATGCTGCTTAAATACGAGGATACAAATAATTCATTTTCTTATTCAAAGTTTACATCGCAAGCACCAATAAAAGATTTAACATTTGTCAATCCCCGCTGGCTACGTCTGAAAAGCAAACTGTAATATTTTAAACGTTGACGGAAGCGAGTCTGCAGGTCGTACCCGCGCAACCGCGGGCTGTATGCTTTAATCAGAGATCTCGTCGCAGCCGACGACGCCCGTGGCGCCTGTCCCGATGCAGATGTAATCTGCGTCATTGGGGCCCGTAAGTGCCGAACGTGCCTCGGGCGTCGCCTCCGACGCCCGTTGCACTCGGCGAGATTTATTCGGCTTATCGCGACCGGAACACCTGCTCGGAATTAATATTTGAACGCGAAAATAGACTGTTCATCCCTCCCATCCCACCGCCTCGGCCGTTTCACTTAGTCCGGAATTATAAAAGCGAAATGTGGCAATGGTCCGCTGTTGCGAGCCCTGCCCCCGTTGTGAATGAGATTCCGGCTATAAAAACTCAACATTTCATATTATCTCTTCCGGGGCCGCCGTGTTGCGGCCGACGCTGTTTTCTTTTCATCTGAATAATATTTGATTGTAATAAGATGTAAAGAGTATAATAATGCGTTAAATGAAAGTCGGCGTTATCGTCGACTGAAATAAAATACAACGCCATTTTTATTTTTAAATTAGACAATATTAAAATAAAAACACATCGTATCAATTTGCGTGAAATTTCGGTGGCTAACCAACATTTTACGCAGTCATGATAAGATCAGATGACTAACAGGTTCAGAATTAATAAGAATCTAATAAAAAAATAATTTTGAGAGGACTTGCATTGTAATCGGGTTAACACGTAGAGTGCCGGATATATTTCTTAATAAAAGGTCCAGCGGGGCATTACATAAATTAAATTTTATCTTATGTGGATGTGATAAATTATGGTTTATTTTTTTTAAACGCTTCAACGGTGACTGACGTGGCGTGTGATAAAACTACACATACAATTCTTCTTCTTTAGTCGGCACCCTCATGTCTGAGGATCGTGACCATTCTTGTTCCGAATCTTCTTGATTGTCCAAAGTATCGACGAATCATTTTGAGACATGCGGTAGAAAGTCGGTCATCTTTATCGTATCACCCACCGGTAACTGATATGCCACGAAACGTGTTTATCGCTTAAGTTGTACGTAATCTTTGCTAATCTGATTAGCATAGTGACAACATATTACTATTTAATAAACATAAAATTATAATTAGCTTATATTTATTGATATTAAACGAATATCAATCAATGTAATGGTTAACCTTACGTGTATGAAAATCTCCACCGATCGTTTATCAGAGTTATCCTGTCTACACAAAGCGATTTCGTATTTCGAACACGGTTTATGCGAGTTTGGCTTAGACGGTTATTACAACGTCTTTACAAAACTTGTACAATTCGGTTAAATATGTAAAATTGAATCAGGCACTCCAGCCCCCTCTTTCCTCGCCGCCGCGAAACAACGACTGTCGACTTTGTACGCCGGTACTCTGAACAATGGCACAATTTGGAACGGCAACAAGCACAGCATCCGTCAAAAGATCTACCCCCACCCCCTCACTTTCCCGACAACCATCACATGAATTCTTGCCGCGCCACACAAAACGAATTCGAAACGGGCAAAGAAGACGAATAATACACACTCGAAACTGCGCATAACTCAATCAATTGTTTAAAGTTTCCCGGGCACTTTGCAATAATGCGAACTTTGACGCAAGATTAATAATTCAACCAGGAATAACACTAGGGCCGGTCCACGGTGGCCCGGGCATAAGTGGCAATTTATAAGTTCCGACACAATACAATGACAAACCCATTTACAATTCTGTTTTGTTTCGTGAAATTACACTGGCCCCCGCTATTGACGCACTCTTGAGGGCCCCGGGATAAACTTGATTTTCAATCGGTTTGAATGGGGTGTCGGGTTAGGGTCGAGATCTTGAGGTCGGATATGACAGTTTGCAAACTGGGATATAGCAAATAATATCGGATATCGCATGTATATACACGCGTAGGGGCATCTGGGTTTTGTGTGACAAAAACGAAATGCCATGTGGAAGAGTGGAATGTTCCTAAAATAATAACGTTAGACCATACAATCTAGCAAATACCGTGTATTAATATAAATACGGTTATATATGTATGCACATAAACAGTGATCTTGCCGCAAGATCGTAAAAAAATGATTTGCTTTATAAAGCAGTTTTTGTGTTTAAAAACAAATTTTCTCAATCGATTCTCCAAGAGGGTTTCCGCGCTACCCTTCAAGAACGCCGCCGCTCTTTCAAAATTCACCCCAATATTTTCTTTTATTCGACAAAAAAAGATTGAAAATTGTCAATTTTCACTTAAGTATCCTAATAAAATATTAAATAAATAATTGTATTCATTTTGTTGGACATTTCTTATTGGATTTTCAAGGGTTAAAATCCACGCCGAGTTATACATAAATAAAACGTGAAAGATGGCGACGTTAAATTGAAACACAAGTGTCCCTTTAACCGTAACAAAATGTAATCGTTTTCCGTAATCAAATTAAGCGGCTCTAATAAGAATTTATTGTGGCACTTTAAAAAAACCTAAAGGGCTCAATCTCAAAAGCACGTATCAAAATAAATAAATAAAGGGAAATACCAGCATAAAAGGAGCACAAGAGGAGAAAAAATACGCGACGCGAAGAGGAGCAACCCGTGAATATGGAGCACTTGATATTTTATTTACTACATGCAATCGAACCCCAATAAAACTTGCTCCTTCCTCTGAAGCTCCCCGAATGTCGGGGTGGTTGAGCCACCTTGTCCTATGGCGGGAGGCTATGGGCGGGTGGGGTCCACAGATGGCCGGGTGGTCATTAACAATTATGAATGGGGTTATCTATATCCATACGCCGATAATTCTCTCCTTTTTTCTGGCCCGGGCTGTTATAATACGGTTAGCCGAGCAGCATTGTATAAATAAATTATGAATTAAGCGGTCAAAAGAGACTATGTGTATCGAGGAGTGAAAGCGGTTAGGCAATTTATAAAAGATTAGCAAAACAATGCCTCGGCGGGTGACTGGATTTTCGCCCGAAGTATTATAATAAACCGGCGATTTATTCCGATATTTGAAAAACGCTAGTTTTGATAGCGTCGCGTTATATTCGGCCGATTTATGACTGAACACGTTTCGCTTTGATCAAATGAAAACGTTTTTGCGCAGACCACCCCGCGTTCAATTTGAGATCAAAAGAGTGTGGAATGAAAAAAAATGTTTTTCGGTTCGATTTGCATTTCATATAACGCGATTTAAACAGCACGGCTCGGATGATTGTTTCCTGGCGGAAGGCCGGTCACGTTCTTCAGGTCGTAGTTTTGTATGCAGTGGCCGCAACGCCCACGGTATTCACTGGATGCAGACGGACTGTAGTGGCGCTGCTAACTTTTTTTCTATTATTTCCGAGAAAACTTTTGTCGGATTGGGAGAATAAAGTTCATTACTTTGTCGATTGTTTGGCGCATCGTGGATTATTTTACTTTAAACTAAAATTAAAATTATATTAACGTTGTACGTATGTGTGTATCGATAGGAAATACCATGTGGTGGACGTGTCCTTTTAAAGTGGTGCACGGTATTAGTGTGTGTCACACATACATCAAACTGTGAAGTGAAATCCAATCTTGTAAAATGCAAGGTAAGAATTTCTACTACGGTCTCCGTGCTCAAGTTTCAAGTAAGTAAGAGGGGAGAGGAGGCATAAGACAACCGCCCACCCTCCAGTACCAACGCCAGCTATTTTTTGCATCATGTCCTTTCTCTTGTCTCCGCGACCACTTTTGAAAAAGTCTTCCGGTCCTAATGAGATATTTGACAAAAAAGTTTTATATCCGCCTCTTATTATTCAAGCGCTCATTATTCGCGGGGACGGCCCCCAGTGTGGGGTGGGTCTCTCGAAGTACCTTCTGCAGGGGAGGAGATTTTTTGAAGTGACAAACGCGACGTATCATCTTCATCAACCGGCTGTCGTCACGCGCTGGGGTACTAACAACGACGCGACGGCGCTGAAGGGTTATGATAGTGGCCTCGCGAAGACGGCAACGATTGCACGATGTTTCAGAAATATCATTCGCGCTACGGAAGACGAATATTTGGACAGAATAAATATTAAGCGGCGATGAAAAATCACGGGAAAACTATTCAGGGCCGTCGGGGCTGTTGCTTCTGAAATTGGGGTACATTTTCCATCAGGGCGACAGGGGCCCTGAGTGCTCTCGACGAGCCCCACTGCAAGCGGGGGCCCCAAACGACATATAAAATAAAATGCTGATTTATGCCGCGGGACCCGTCTTGTGTGTGTTTTACGCGACCCCCGGGACACCTATGTTCCTCATCTCCCCACCCCCGCGCCCCGCGGTTGTGGGCCTCAAAATGATTGATGGGAACCTTTCAATTACGCAATCCTTTTTATCGCCGTCGCCTGTCAATTTTTCCCCAGATTCGATCGAGGCCAGCTTCATAATTTAAAAGAGAAATAAATAAATGTGTAAACAGGTGAAGGGAGAGGTGTGGGGTTGGGGTTCCCGCACTCATCCGCTGTGGATATTTCAACTTCATGCGCGCAAAAATTGATGAGTCTCCGGGCACGCGTTGCGATGAAATATTAAAAAAATATCATAGGAAAGCAAGCGAAAACTGCATTAATATTTATGTGGTCAAAAATAAAGTGGAAAAAAATGCAAAAAACAGCAATTTGGTTGAAAATGGAAAATTTAAATTTGCAAATATTATACTACATTATTTTTTGACTTGCTAATGTAATCTACTAATAGTCTATAAAATAATATTATTAGTTGGATTTATATATTTTTTTATTATTTAAAATCAATTCTAAGCCATCCGTCACGCGACTCGAAAACAACCGCATCGTCCCAAGTGGGTATCTCAGATATCCCAAGTATTTCGAGTCACGATATTAATGAATTCTTCATCAATACCTTGCCATTTTTATTAAAAATGGATTATTTTATAAAATAAAAATAGTAATTCATGATATGATTCATATTTTGGTCGATATTTTAGATTTTTTAACCAATCAATATAACGCGTGAAAGACAACGCTCTCAGCGATGGGTTATAGTACCGAATGCGAGCGAGAAAAAACATCGCGCGCATGGCATTGTCTATGGTTTTACAATAAAATTTGTAAACATTGCAGACTAGTATTAAAAATATTTATAACACTGATTGCAAACGTTTTCGATTTATGTGCGTTTACTGAAAATTAAATGAAATTATAAACGTGTTTTTTAGGACGTTTTAGATGCATCATTAGTGTCCTGCACCCCGAGCATCCGATTTTATTGGCCCGTAAAAAAAGTTAATTTGTGAAGGCGCTTGCGTGCGCACACTGGGCCGAAGCATAAATCGGACATCAACTCGTGTAGTTTCCTTCGTCCTGGCCGTAAACACGCGGTCGAGTCCTAATCGCGCTTATTCTTATTATATTCTCCTGGGGGTCGTGCGGGGTCGAGGGGACTAGGGGGACGGACTGTTTTTCTACGAGACGGGGCCGATGTCCCACATGTTTATTAGTATTGTTATTACCGGGCTCAAATATTTACGGTTCGCAGTCAGTGTGTTAAAGCGGCCGCCGTTTTATGCCCTTCTTCAAACAATGGTGGCGAACGGGTCAACCCCGAAGGGTACAATCCTGCCGAATAAATAATAAGGAAAATCCCGCGTCTGCTCATTATAAAGCGGGACTAACTTTTGTGCAAACAGGCCCACACACACACTTTATAATATACGATCATAATTATTTTTTAACATAAATTCATATATGCCATACCGAAAGACCACTCACATTAATATTTAAGGAAAAATATATGAAAATAAATGATGCATTTAAAACTTGAAAAATGAGATTTCGATATATATATATATATTTGTGGTATTTTACGTATTATATATAACGTGGATATTTTCAATCTTATATCGGTTCTAAACAATGCGAATTTTTTGACAAAAAAGGATTGTCGAAAGTTATGCCGGAGAACAAGTAAAAAAAAGTAGAAAAACAACGCGGTAGGACGGCTGTAAAAGAAAACATATTCCGCGCGGAATCGAATCGCTGAATGGACGTGATCAGAAAAGGTTTCACTTAAGCATACTTTCTGAGAAATTCGAGAACCGCAAAAAATATAAGGTATCCATACAAAAAGCTTTACTTGCGGGTTCTTCCTTTGTAAGATTTATGAGTGAATAAAATGAAAATCCCCCTCCGTTTTATGTGCGGGGCGAAAAACTTTGCGGATTCGCGCGAATATCCGCCGCGAGTTTTAAACGCGACCGAGTGCCGGTTATCGGTTATTTATAACGACTGTTTAAGAAACAAACTCGATTGGGCACGGGCCACGTTTTGATTTGGCGAATCACGGGGTTTGCGTCTGTGAAAAAGTTAACTGCTGCATAAAAACAGGGTAGAAATGCCATCTGACCCTTTTCTCGGATCCCTTAGTCCTTTCCATTATCGATTAGGGGGCGGTGATACTGGAACAGGGGATGAATGCTACACAGCCGAGACTGACGTCTAAATTCACGCGGTGCAATTTTATTTCACCGGAATGCATTTATAATCAATTTAATCATAAAAACTCAGCGCCATCTGTTTCGAATGTGAAGAAAGCAATATTGGTAAAAAAAAATAGATTTTTTTGAAATGACTTTGGTACATGTATATTACACGAGTGAACGCTCGCGAGCAAGAGGCAAGCGGTTGATATTAAACATTGTAGGCACGGGCGAAAAGCCTTCGCCAATATCTTCTCTCTATCCATTTTTTATTCATGCCCGGAAAGAAAATCATTTTGCGAGTATCGGCATTTAGGAATTTTCTTTTATTTTCTCCGTTTTCTCTTCGCGGATATACATCTGAATGAGCAGCAATGTCAATGGCGGAGGATGATTTTTATATCGAGAGACTTATAACAGACGGGAGCTAATCCTCGCAGTGGAGGATTATTTTCTTTTACATCGAAGAAGGCGATCTATACGTAAATATATACGTATTGAGATATTGCGGAAATAAATAGACATGTTTTAAAAATATATGGTGAGAATGCGTATGAAATTATTAGAACTCACTGACTATCAATACACTATTATACAATGCAATGTTGTACATTAAATCTATCTGCCATCCATGCGTTGACAAATAAATAAATAATCGCTTTGGTTGCCACAGGAGTGATTTTTATCTTGCTCGCATCCGGTACGATGTGCCAAGTGCGAGTGAAACATACTACTAGTGACACATACCGCGTGTTCTCAGTGTGCGGCGGGATATCGCCGAGTCTGCTTTTTATTTAGGCGTCATATTGATTAGTTAAAAAATCAAAAATAACGACCAAATTAACTTTGTTAATTTGTTAGTTTGTCAAAGTTAACTAGACATGTTAGAAGTCTATTTTCCATTATAAATAGACCCCCTCGGATGACGCGATTGTTTTTTGGGTCGTCAGTAATGAATCGATTAAATATGATTGAGCTGATGTTAATATTCTGATAGATTATGAATTCTGAGAATTACTAATGATTATGGTTAGGGGGAAACGTAAGTGTGACAGTCTCATTACCTTTAAAAAAAATCTTTATCAAACCTTTATATGGGTAAGTGACGCTTTGTAATTTTCTGTCATGCCATTCATCCATCGTCAAATAGTAAAAAAAATGATACTTCATATGTAAAATTTAATTTTCCATATCACGTAGTTGCTTGTTCGGTCGAAAAAATCAAAATTGATTTTTATATTAATAAATTAAACATTAGCTTGAAATAACTCTCACGCTTCTTGCGAATCGTTCATTGAAAAATGTGAAAATTTAGCGTGACTCGACACATTAAAAGCAAAGCGCGAAGAAGCGCGTGTCCACACCGGACACACAATCCTCGTCCGCGTTGTATTTGACAAATTGCGTACACAATCCCCACTTGATGGCGTTTTACAAAGTCACATTTTACTTTTAATTGAACTTTGGGAAGCATTAAAAACTTTTGTTTGATGAAGCCACTCGATAAATAATGAAAAAGTTTGCCTCATTTACAATAATGGAGGTGAGTTCCGAAGGTAAAAAACTTTTTGTTCCACATTAAAAGTGAGGGAACTAATTCACGCTCAATCTTCTTCAAAGTCGTACCGGGGCAGGGGGTCCGGGGAGAATTCGGGGGTGGCGACCCCTACCCCTTTACCCCGGGTAAGTTTTTCCAGGGCAAAGAAAGGGTCGCGGGCAGATATGGGCCCACGAGGCAGGCCCGCCCAAATCCCCGCTTGTCACGTGAGATTCATGTCCGAGACGGGTGGGATAAGCGTTTTCGTTTCCCGAAGACCTCTCCGCTACAACAAACCGCTTATACTAGTCCTTCTCCACACTTAAGTGATAAAAACCCCTTGTATACCGGGAAAATAGAGGAAAAACTTTTGATGGCTACGGCTTACAAAAATGTGCTTATTACCCCCCCGCACACACATACAGGTGTAACGAGCACACGGCCAAGGAATATAAAAGACATTAAAATCATTAATTAATATTTAAAAATATATTAACAACCGTTTTTTTTATTTGACGATGGATAAATGGCATGCTAATAAATTCCTAAGCCCCACTCGACCATATAAGGGTTCAATAAAGATTTTAGAGATGCAAGGATGGTAGGTTATATAAACTCACAATCACCTCCCGGACAGTGTTATAAAGGATTTTAATCTTATCGAGTACTAACTTAGCTGAGTTGCGGTTAGCCATGACTTTGGTTATATTGTTAAATTTTTTGATACT
>JAGXCT010037253.1:142803-203156 GCA_022495035.1 Philopotamus ludificatus | reverse complement strand
TTAGAATTTTTTTTTGAAATATTTTCGCACCGATCCTTTTCCAGCAAACAATAAGATACACCATATAAATCGTGGGGGTAAGTAGGCTTTAGAGCGGACTCGGCCGCACTGGATCCGTGTCGGGCATTACACGATATTGAAATGTATTACAAAGAGGGGCGATAATTTATTTAACCATCAGAGATATTTTTTACTTGGGGGTGACCGCGAAACTCTGACTTATAAAGAGATATGGTCACCGGTCGAATGGAGAGAAAAAAATGTCCACTGCGGAAAACTTTGTATGAAGACAAAGTAACCATAAATCGGCAAATGCGACCTTCAGGGGGTTGCCCGCGGGGGCGTGGAGGCTCGAACCAGGTAAAACTTATAGTCCGCGGGGGTTTGTGAATTGAAACGGAACATCACAGAGATTAAGCCCTTAGTTTTTGTTTTAGCATTTTCTTGGGTGCGTAATTAAATTTTATGAGAAGTGGCTTAATACAAATAAACTTTGCCGGAGGGCGAAGCGTTAAGTGTAGCCCTCGGAAGTGCCCCTGTCCTTGGAAAAGTTGTGCGATTTGTGTGAATTTGTTTGCTCAAATTTAGAATTTATCACAGTTTTGAATGTAAATACATACATGTATATGTGTGTATATTAATATACATAATTTGATTTACTTTAGTCACGGTCTCATGCAGATACGATCGCATAATCCACCAATTAGTATTATCAGCTAGTGCAAATGCAAATCTGAGGCAAAGATTATGCACTCCATAATGAAATTTACATAAGCACATGTTTATAGTATGCTAACTATGTTAATTACGTAAACAAAAAATATAATAATAATTATGTGAGCTTTTTAATAATATATTATTTGAGAAATATTTATTTCAGATTGAATCCAGATTTCCGCATTGCATATATTGAAAATAAAAAAAAAAAACAAAGCAATCCTTCGGTATTAGCCGAAATCCGTTGTAACGAACGGGGATTTAGTCAAAGGGCACCTTCCCTCATCAATCGATTGTTTGCCGCGTTTACGCCGGATAAGGAAGAAGGCAAAAGAAGAAGAAGAAGAAAAAAACAAGTTAACGGGGGAGCCCGATAGAGAGGGCACCGCGTCGGGGAGAAAGTGGGACATTAAAACTAAGCCCTTCGTCCTAAGATCCACAGATTGAACTCGTAGGGAATCCGATTGAGTTCTGTTTTACGACCTGACCGTGAGGGGTGACCCGCCGCCGGGGCGCTGAGGGTGGGACGCCTGGCGCCGGCCAACTTTCACCGCGACTGCACCGGCGACGTCGACGCGTCGTCCCTTCCCGCTTTCTTTCATCGGAGCCTGCCCTTCTCTGTCCCTTCTGCTCGCCGCTTGTTTTGAAAACATCGGTCCCCTACCCACTGCACAAACTACTCATTCCCGGATGATTCGATTATGAAAAGACACACATGACTGGCGCACATTTGCCTCGTGGATATAAGCGAGTGTTTGTTATCTTTTATTATACTCCCGCAAGCACTCGCATGTATTGGTGACACATACAAAGATACGGCCAGAAGCCAGAAAAAAGATTACACAGAAATAATGAAGAGGAAGAAGTGAAAGAAAAAATAAATAAAAATAGCGGAGGGCATATATGCACGAGCGACGCTATACGACGCCGATGAGAAAATAACAAACGGTAAAGTGTTAAATTTATTCAGAAAAATTTTACCAAGGAAAAAAATCTCTACGGCAGAAATATTTAACGTAATAATCTAATAATAAAACATTTACTTTCAATAAAAAGATTTTAGATATAAATGTTCCAAAAAATTCTGGTAACAGATTTTTGGAAGCATGTAACAATAAAAGAGTAATTCGACTTTGGAGGTATGGAGGTATGGATTACGGGAGACCATTTTCAGCTGCATGTCAAATTTTCACAAAGATTAGATCCAGATCACAATCAAAATAGCTTGGGTACATTAAATTTTTACGAGCTTATTTTAACACCAAAAGAGTAATAAAGCAGAGTATATAAAATTTCATATTACATTGCATATTATATAATATTATTTTCACTGTGTGATATGCATCAACATTATTATACATAAATATTTACTGCTGATAATAATTTAATGCCGAATAATATTTCTGCTTTGGCAAATTCAATTATTCGCAGATTGTCTAAACTTTGAAAAGAGATTTAATAAAATGTTAAATCCCCGCCGTAAAGTATATTGAAAGCTTACATAAAATTTGTCGCAGAGTGAAACGGGGTGCAAGCTGCAATTTACAAAATGGCGAGCGGAACTTTAGCGAAAAAACTTCAGATCCATAAAAACTGCATCGGAAATTAGATTATCACGCTGGCCAATATCCAAAGAATATGCGAAAAGTCGCAAGATCATACGTACAATCGCAAAAGTTTTGAGTCTGTAATTGAATTATGACAGTGCTCATTGCAAACTTGGAGAAAATATGGTATTTACGAAGATCCGACATTCCCGAAATACGTTTATTTTGGAAGGATAACACGAGAATAAATTATTAGGATGGTATCGTAAACATGTGGGTGTTCGCGTGTGCGGTAACCATAATATCTGGAGGTGGTCGAGCTGAACGGGAGATAACATCCGAACGGATCCTTTCCGGTAATACTTAAAACCTCGGTGACCGGAAAACAATAGCCCCGGGGCTGGAATCGTCGTATCGCATAAAATCAAATATAAACCGGCAACAGTTGATGTCGGCGAACGCTGGGAAGCGGGTGGAAAGCGAGGGTGGCGCAAGGAGGTTTTCCTGAACACGACAAATTTCATTTCTTTCCCAAAGACACTCCCTGTGAAAGGCACCTTTGGTTCTATTTTGTTTATATAGATTTTTGGATTTAGAGTATACATCACACCACTGTGTTTTAATATATAAAAGCCAGTTAAAATAATTGGGTTTAAATGCCCATTTTTTTTAAATTAAATATATTACGTATATCCCAATAACGATTGTAAATTTCCCAAGGCGTTAGCCATCTGATATTTGGAAGAGGAAAAAAATTAAAGCGCACTTTAGATTCCCGGGGCTCTGTTGAAGCGTTAAGCGGTAAACATCTCGGAGCTTTTCTGGAGCGTTTCCGCCCGCCACTTTACCGCCACCGTAAAACTAAAATGTGATAATTAGCCACCCGTTAAGCTAATATATTGGCCGTTTCGCCAGGCAGGGCTGCCCCCTCCGCAAAAACGTATGGCCAATTTTCTAAACAGCCAATATGCTAAGAGAGGAGGGAAACCCCCGACGACGCCCCTCCTTTGCCAGTAAAAACTTTTCAGCGAAATTTTCCGAAACGAAAACTTCGGGGGCCTCTCCGAATCCGGCCCTGGAGTTCTCAGGGCTACGGCCGCTTTGTGACGGCGGATTAAAAACAGACCGCGGATGCGGAATAGTTTTAGGTTGATTGTGCTGTGCGGCGTAAAACTTGCCTTGTAAATTAATACCGGTTGGCCCTGTCCAGCGCCCAAAAGTCAGGCGGACGCTTGCCGGCAACAAAACGGACGTCGGAAGTTGGGCGCCCCCTTCCGGGCGAAACCAGAACCGAACGCGTCACCCACCTCTCGCAGAGCCTCCACTGTCTCACCCTCCCCTTCCTTAGCCGGCACTCTGCCCCGTCGTTGTGGATATTACTTTAACATATTTATTGCTCGAAAAGAACTTTTCAGGAAGCTCGCAAAGTATCAGAACCGAGTTTGAGTGCGTTCCGTAAGCTTGTCAACGTTTATGGTAATTGTGCGAAAAACAATAAATTAACGCGACAGTGCAAACTTGTCAAAAATGTGTAAACAATAGAACATTGTGTAGACAATGCACAATAACACGAAACTATATTTTAACCGTAAAATCGTCTTTATACCTAAAAATGATATATTACATTAAATGACAAAATGTTACCAAAAACACTGTCTTTCAGGGCCGAATGATGTAATAATCAATTGTTTTATTCAACATTTAGCGGTTCATTTTCATCGTAGAGGGAATTTCGGTTTCTACCATTGTTCATCAGCACATATTATGTATTAGGCTGAGGGTCACCGTATAAATGTGACGTTTTTATGATGCGCCTCTCGCACATTCCCGCATTGATAAATGATTTTTCGCTGCCGAGACCGTTATAAAAAAATGCCTCGTCGATAACTTTGCTCTCAGGAAAAGGTGAAAGCGAAGGACAGAAAAAATAAAGAAAATTTATATGTCAGAGTACGGCAGTGGGAGGGAAACAACCTATCCGCATTAGAATTATTCGTGCATTTGTTTGCTTTGTTTGACACCTTTATGTTCGGCTGACTTTGGCATGTGCTAGTCGAAGCCGGCTCTTAAATTTCCCAACTCAAAGTCGAGCCTCAGACCATAAATTACAGCCCTGGCTGTATAAGCGACCAGGGTGTGAGAGAGCGACTCTCACCTCTACGATGCGAGTGCATATGTAGAATATGTTTTTTGCTGCATTTAATACAATTAAAATATTGTTTAAAATATATTATTAATAAAATATCTATATCTATATAAACAAAAACTTAAATTTATTTATTTGCCTACATAAATATTTTTATAAAACTTGCTGAGGTCTCCTTCTCTTAGATATTTCCTGACCTGTGATATAAAGAATTCCCTGAATACGTAGTTTTCGTCGGACACCCATCCGATTACTAACTGCTCAGTCGAAGTTAAATTGCAATATCGAAATAATATGCATGTTAACTACAAGTCATAACACACGTTATATGTTGTATATTAATGTTAAAATGCTTAGAATTAAAATAAATCTTAGGTGATTTTAAAAATTTAAAAGGCTTTTAACAACGAAGAGATTGTTAGGGATTTTTTGTATCAAACGAAATGAGATTTTGCTGATATTTATGTTAATTTAATTAACGTTACTTGGGAAAAGAAACTGAAAGTAGAATACAATGTAATTAAAAGCTGACAGCTTCAAATCCCAGGTGAGTGCGGCGTCTGCGTTAATTTATCATCAGACAATGTGACGGGAGAGAATCGAGGTGAAAATATTACTCTGGACATTTTAAATGTTAACGGAAGGTAAAAGGTTATAAAGTCACATTGAATTACAAGCGGCATAATATTTTTTTAATGAAAATTATTACCTCAATCGTACGTTAACGCTTGGAATAAATCATTGATAAACTTACCTGAAATAATTAGAAAAAATATAATTAAAACATGTATGGTACAAAAAATTAGCCGAGTGTAATATATTGTCTATAAATTTGTCACAAGCGCTAATACTCCCCAGATCGATATGGCCATAAGGGTCAGGGCTCTTGATTAAATTCGGCCCCAAATAAATTTATGGACCCCGCAATGTAAACTATGGCGTAATGAAACAATATAATCTAAAGAATTTCAAAGACCCCCAGAAAGGTCCGTAAATATATTATGTACAGATTCCGGACGTGGGAAGGCGCTCGTCAATTAAGCAGAACTGCCTTTGAAGTGATGCACCGGTCTGTGCCAGAAGGGAAGGAGACAGGTCTGCCGACCTTCCATCCTCTACCCCGTGCCGCCGCCGCCTACCCTATTCTTACTTAATAAATCATTTTAACGACATCATTATAAAGCTCTTCTTGATATCGAAATTTACCGTTTGTATCTTTTGGTGGGAGGGGGAGGGGCGTTAGGGTCAGAATGGATTTCTTGGTCGAAAACGAAATAGAGCGATCCGGCCCGCGGGGATACATTGCACCATTATCAAGAACCCCTTCTCACCGGAGATATATTGGCGGTGTCACAAATGGGTAAGCCAATGATCCGGGAGTGGACCAAAGATTCATCATTCCTTTGAAATTTATATGACCGCAAAAACAATCATTTATGAACCAGAACACAATCCCAGAAAACAGTTATTAATTGAACGGCTGATATTCTATTCAAGTAAAATCAATTTCTGTTACAATATTTAATGAAAATGTCTGCGTTTTACGCATAGCTCTAGAGAGTATTTATGCTTTCTTAATTTTCTATAGGAAAAAGTGATATTTCGAATACAAAATCAACACTGAAACCCGCATAAAGAGGTCCACAATAATTTTTGGAACCCACGTGGCATCCGGTTAGCGGTCTGGGTCAATTCAACAAGGACACGCTTGAGTGGAGGCCCGGCATCGCACAAAGGGGAGACCGGGCCTTAATTTGACTTAACCCTAATTTATTTAATAGTTATCAAGCTGGCTGCCAGTATCTTACACATCGGACTGTTGCAAACTCATTCAAAAGCCCAATTTAATTTGTGCTGGCTCTGATGTGGTGAGAATCTGGCGTACGAACCCGTGACCCAAATGTCTATCGCGGCATTGGCCCTAATAAGGGGGAGGAAGCAGAGTGCTTGTAGAGAAATTGATCGCATCATGTGATTAATTCATAGTTTTTTTTCATCTTTAAGCAACAAGTGATACGTCGAATATTATAAAAATAAATAAATACGTACGAAATTTAAACGCGATTCCGTATCAGATTTATTTTTTCAATTTAATAAGCATCATTACAGGGATGGGTAGACACGGCGAGGGGTGAAAGCGGTATAGCTGAGAAATACGCCGCAGGGCCAAAATGTACAACAACCTGCTCAGGTATATCAGAATTCATTCATAATTGTGTAAATCGTAATTTCCTGTTACCCATCCCCTTCACGAACTTGAGCTACGAAATACAGATATATTTCACGACCATATTACATTTTCAGTTACAGATATTAATACAAGAAATTAATATGAAGGAAAATGTTCTGTGACACGTATGTGAAATTATTTTGATAACAAGATCCATTTAATAAAAAAATATTTTTCAAGCACGATTTTCATGACTTTTTTTATAAAATATACTCTGCGTCGAAATTCATTTAGTTTAACTTTTGATTTAAACGATATATTTTTGTCGGGGCAATAAAGTAGTATTAATCCGCAATAAATTTTACTACGTATTTTTTTAAATGCTATACTATCACGTACGTATAATGTTTAAATAAGGGAAAGCAATTTATGCGACGTAGTTAAAAATTATAAGGAAACAATTAAATAGGAATTTGTTGCCGATATGGCATTTTATTACGAAAATTTTGTGCGATCGCATTTACCTCGCATTAGGGGCGAACAAGGGAATGTGTGGAAATTAAGGTCGCGGGTGGTTGGAAAAAGTGAAAAATAAAAAAAAGAAAACACGGGGCCGCGTATTAATACGAGAAACGCACGTGCAGGTATTCCTCGCATTGCGTGAGGGGTAATATCTGAAATTTTCAAATGAAAAGTCATTGTATTTCAAACGTAATTGCCCGGGGTGAATGAGACCCCGCCGTCTTTGGTACCCGCGTTTCTTTTCCGACGATAACGCCACCAATTACCGTGCGGGTCGACGGAATGAGACCAGGGCCGAATTTCCACCGAAGAAAAATAAAAACAATATTTTCGACGATGCATAATATTTTATTGAAGTTTATTGCAGCAACTAAAACTAATGTCGCGGATATAAAGTTAATTTAAACGAAGCCGCAAACCGCCGAGCCCAGGCGACAATGAAAAAACGGATATCGAGTCCTAGCTGAAGTTTAATTAACGTACTGAACCTCCGAGTGCACAAGCTCATTTATCCTCAGGGCTTAATCCGGTTGCTTAGTACTTGACACAGAGACGAGTGAACAATATGGAATTTTCGAGAGGAAGCCGTTGATTAATGTTAGTGTCAAATATAGTTTCACAATCGAAACGAATAAACCAATGATAGCACTGGTGATAAATTCAGCAAAGTTAAATTCGTATACCGACGGAAATAAAATATTTTATTAGAGATATTTGAAAATGGAAATATTAAAAATCTATATGACAGAATGTTTTAAAAATTACGGATCTGGCCGATGGGGTTTATTATGTATGAAAATAGACCCCAAACATTTCAAATTTACGTATTTACGTTATATATAATATTTTACAATTCCAAAATTCACGCGTTTTTCGGTTATTTCAAAATGATTTATTTTAGTTTTCTTCAGATGAAAAGATAGAAGTAAAAAATAATCAATGACCACAAATAATATATTTTACTAGTGTTATGGCTTGTAGGTAGCATGCATATTACTTCATTAATGTAAGTTAATCGCAACTGAGCTAAGATAGTAGTTGGATAGGTGTCCTAGGAAAACTATGAAAACAAAGAACTCTTTATAACTTTCTTTATAAAATAATAATATTAAAATAGGTAGTTTGGCGCTAATTATTTAATTTAATGTCACCTATCCGTCGTTGAATAAATGATTATAAAACAAAGAATAAAATTTCAATCCAACTGATATAGTATTCATTTAAGCAGTGTCGTGATTTGACACTGCGAATGTTTAAAAATTAAAAAAGTATATTTCAAAAGTGACTCAGTATAGACGGCTCAATATAGCGCGGAACTGCTTCGAGTCGCAGCGCAAAACAGCGCTCAGCGACGAGACATATAGATATTTCATTAATTTGATTTTCTGAATATACAGAATAAATAGTTAGGATAACGATATATAGCATTTTTTTACAATTACTCGTAAATTTTGACGAATATTTTTTTTATTAAGTCGCCTTATTGGCAGAAATGTGAACGCAGCGAGATTAAAGTATGAAATATATTCGGAAGGCTATAAAAGTTAATTAATAACCTAGCGGACGGATACGGAAGCTGGAAGATACGTCTTCGCCAGGGCCACATTACCTGGACCATTCGTACTATGGGGCTGCAGCGGGCGGAGAGAGCTCGCAGATTACGCGGGTCGTGCGGTTAATTAATTTTTAAGTCGCTGCTCCCCCACCCCCTCTCTGACTCCCAACGGTTATCCCTCTCGCCATACAGAGCCGGTGTTTTATATGCGCGGCCCTGGAGGGCGCATACTCCGGGAGCGTTAATCCGGGGGGCTCTCCCGCAATCCGACCTACCCCCCTCCAATTCGCCCCTGTAACACTTAATCGCTGCGTCAGGGTGACCGCGTCGAATTTACAATGTTTTTATAAACGGTTGTTAAAATAAGACAAAATTTGCAAAAATAACGTGGATATTTTTTTAAACGAAATTCCATTTAATTAATTTAATTTTTTTACTTAAGCAAATGTTCGCGATTTGAGTCGCGGAATGCATCACGTGCACGGCGCGCGCTGCGCGTGCAGCACGTGCACTAACTGTCTGCTCCTGGCGTGCATAACATCTGTTATTCAATGTACGGACGTGCTCACTGAGCATACGCGGAAAAAATATGTGGAGCTTGAAAGAATTAAAATAAAGCAGAAAAACGTAAAAATCGGACGCGAAACATGCGATTATATTACCTGTTGCTCCCCACGGTAATTACTTAATATTCACGGTTAAAGTATTGAATAATTAATAAAAAAAATATAGCATTATCAGAATGCCAAAATTTCAATTTACTAAAAAATACCTACATCACGTCAAAAGTTTTCCGTTGCCAACCTGCCCCCTCTCCGGTTTCGTGTCATTCATGTGAAAATTTATAGAAATGTCACAAAGCTATAGCACTATTATTTTCACCAGTCGAAAAATGTCCCGTGTCAAACCTTTTCGTGTCGTTCCGTTCTTCAGACAAACTCCTCAGGGGTCGTAAAATTTTTAGCGTTGTGTACAGTATGAAATATTAAAAAAAATACACAAAAAGGACCGAGTTTGCCCGTAGCCATAAGTGATAAATAAAAATGTCCAAAAAACATGACACACACAAAAAAAATAGGGAAAACTAATGTATGCACACACATTCGATCATATTTCAAGTGGATACAAAATTTACGTAAATTTGATTGAAACGTGTATATAACGGGGTAAATAAATAAAGAGGCGTATATCGAGTTACACTGTGTTTAATATTAACAGTGTTTATCGATGTAAATGTAGTTAAAAAGACACGAAGGTTGCCTATTACGTGCATGGTTTATTGTGGTCGTAAAGCGGCCAGCGTGTGTTGTGTATTCGATCTATGATCAGAATAAAAATAAAGTCCGACCTTTCCGTTCATGATGGACTAGCAGCCATAAACTAATAACCAGTCATTATTGACCAGGTCTTCAGAAATAGACTTGGAGTAGACTGGTGGGGCAAGCCGAACGTGCGCCCATTAAGTACACGGAATCGGAGTATACGCCGGGGTCGCCCCGAAAGAAACTTCAATAAAACATCACGACCGAGTACAGCGAAAAAATGTTATCTTACTTCCTCAGAAATACATTGGCTTGAATTGTTAAGAAAATTGGTTTATAGTCCGTTTCCGAAAGAGAAAATCTAAAATGGCCTAAAGTAATTTCCCGTCATGTAAATAAACTGATTTTTGAATACCCTATTTCATAATTATCTGTATATATTATTTTACATGACAACTTTTCAACATACCCCACAATTATTTGCCTCTATTGGTATACACGAGATATTAAGACTGTTGTACAAAATTAGGTTTCACTTATCAAATATTCATTGGAAACGGTAACGACACCATTTATTAAATAGGGTCCTATGTATATTTAACCGACGTGAGAATACAGCAAAAGGCCAAGAATCGCTTTATCGACAGTGTTGCCGATCAATTATTTACACCGTAATATTAAATCAGACACGTGTACGACAATTTTTTCTTCAAATCCGGATAAAGCAAATTACATGCGCGGTCCCGGCATTAGGAACATCACTTTGTGTGACTAATGCAATAGCATCAATCTTGGCCATTCTTAATTGCGTATTGTATTTGTTCCTTTTATGCGGAAGTGCGTGACTCGGTTTCCTGGAGGAGTGTGCGTCGGCCCCCAGTTCAGTGGCTGAAAGCTCCAAAACAAACGATGCGACCTTTTTTTAAGGATAAAAGCTGCTCGACAATGGAATTCACTCAAAAAAAACCGTCTAAAAACATACACACACAGATTCAGACAACAATGGATACGTTTAAAATGTATTATTATTGTCGAGTGGACATTTTTCAGAGTCAGATTGGGGTTAAAACATGTTAAAAAGACCAGAATGGAAGATAAATGCCATCTGAAATTTAACATCCATTTCAGATGTCCAAAAAAAATAATTAAATAATGCAAAATAAAAATCTTATCTCATCGCTGGTATTTTTTTTATTTTGGTTAGTTTTACGGAATACAAATTTTATCCAGGGATCGTTAAATCTGCGTCGTGGCTCCAAGACACGCACCCCTGAATCGTACACCCCTGCCCCAGAGGGTAGAGACTCGACGAGAACCTTCATACAAATTTGAACCATTAATTTTGTTTTTGTACACGAAACCAACTCCGTTTTAAATAATTCCAAACGGGGAAAAATACATCCAGCCGAAACGGCTCACGTATTTAAATAATTCTTTCAATTACCCCGACTTTTTTTTGCTAATAATTAAATTGCGAACGAACGATTTTTGTAAAATTTCAAATGCAAAACAGATTTGCGAAATAAATAGCTAAATACACAACTTAATTAACCTCTTAATTCACTATAAATTAATGTATGTGATGTTTGTATTCATACATACAAACGTATCCAAGAAAGGACATACACTTTCGTTATTCTTAAATCAATCATACTGCCTTTTACGTCCATCTATATTCCGAAGGGATGTTATCGGAATCTTTCATTTCAGTTCGGATATTGTTTTGGTTCTAGTTGGTATTCAGCTGTTGCTTCACCCCCTACCCAAGTCGGATACGCTATTTTGAATACACGTGGAGAGCACAGTAAACGGGAGAGAGAGAGAGGCCATCTTTCCGGAGAAACTTACTCGAGAAACACCTGGGATAAAAAATAATAAGGATGTGATTACAGACAACGGATTATAATTGGAAAAGCTGGGGAAAGCAAGAGGACGCGTTGCTGAATCGGAATATTTTTTTCAGGATTTTTCCTAATCGAAACATCCAAAGCAAAAGAAAAACCGAGATAATGCATTCTGTATATTAAAAAATATTGAACAATTTGCATGTACGTGTATTTAAATTATTTTTTTGCGCGTGTATAGCATCATAAATATCTATTATATCCCTCTGCCTATGTAAAAAGCACATTTTGGAGTCTGCAATTTTGCTAGAGCCCACGTGGAAAGGGAAGGGGCACCATGCCCTAAACGGCCCTTAATAATGGGCCAATTTATTTTTCACGGCTAACCATTCGGCGTTAAATTTGAATTAAACGCATCTATGAGGATCGTTTCTCAGATTTAAGCTTGGCCGCGTAATAAAGAAGAATTTAATTTTCGTAGTGGGCCGTCTGGGAATTTTCCGCGATTAAAATTATTAATGTGATCTGAGCTTAAACTAATATTTTCAAAGCTAAAAAAATAAATATTATTTAATGATAAGTAAGAATGATTAAGTGTTGAACATTAAAAAAACAAAAATATGAATAACCATTACATTTTTATCGTTTTTTTTGCGGATAAATCGTTATAATAAAACAGAAACATCGCTGGATAGATTCTGCCGGTCAGCAATCGAGGATGGTTGGATAACTGAATGTAATAATTTATGATAATTAATTAAATGTATAGGACGATGGGCGTGGCTATCTCAATAAAGAAAATATATTACATGTATCTGTTTCCGTCAGCAAATCTTTAAATAATTGAATAAAATTCGCGTTTGCGCAATAAATTTCCGGTTAAATGTGTTTTATAATTTAGCTGAAATGTAGCTTGTGACTTTTGACGGTGTTTCAGGTAAATTAATTAATGAAGAGTGAAGTATTTTAGTACTCACCGGTCCAAACTGCTCGAAGTAGTTCTTGACGTCCTCAAGTGTTGTGGGCGCCGACAGCCCTCCAACAAAGATTTTCTTTGTCCTGGTAACCATCTGCAAAACATCATAAAGTAATTATTTAGTTACAGTTAGCAGAGTTATTACAACATATAATTATAATGAGAATCTGGCATGTATTAGATTAAAGATTAAAATGGGGAATGCGGATAAAAACACGCATCTTTTTTAACTCTTTAGCCGCAAAACGACTTTTCAACCGGCCATTGAAATTATTTATTTTTCCGTGCGGAAAAACCGAGGCATTCGAGGGTAGAAAATAAATATGGGCCACGCCATCTGCCCGCATCCTTCTCCCAAGAACGTTCTAGTGCAAAGAGAAAAAAAAAAAAAAATAAATGAAAACCTTAGTCCGAAACACAAACCAAAGACGGGAGAAATGAAAACGGACACAAGACCAAAGGGGGGAGATGTAAGAATAATTGCCGTTCATTCATTATACAGTCTTCGCGGAGCGTACCGACTGTATGTACTCGACTATGATATTTTTTCTCTAGTTTAATATCGCTTCGAGGCAAACAATTAACTGTTACCGTTCAAAATTAACACGTTCAAGTTCGTGGGTGGGGGAGATTGGTGAATGGTTGCCGTAGGATATCGCTGCAACGGACGTTGATAATGCCGTTCCGATATTTATAGGGGTCGGGCTCCATGCGAACATTTTATTGCAACGCTCGAAACCTTTTATTAAAATTGCCGAGTTCGCAACGTTGACGTTTTATTGTTATGTTAAGATTGGCAATGCCGCATATCGATATATCAAACGTGTAACGGCCAGTATTTGATTGCGCGTTCATGATGCGAACGTTGAATATTGCAGATATTTTCATTAACTGTCTTTATAAAATAAATATTAACTATAATAAAATGAATGATGTTATGAACAATTTTAAAAAATATATAAATTTTATTTTATCATTATAATAATATATATTATATAAATTATTAATCCACTTTCCCTCATGTCACAGGAACGTAACCATGTGCATGATTCATCATGGTCATACGTAAAGGGATTCTCGCTGCACGTGTCTATTCCATGGTTTCACTCGCACTTGACACATCGTACCGGATGCGAGTGAGAAAAAATATCGCGCCTGTGGCAGCAGATGCGAAATTGATATTTTTATTTTAATTTCGCAATTGTAGACAATAAAGAAAAGTGAATTTTTATAATATTTATTTTTTTAGACTTTTTAGACGTATACAAAAATTTGTTACATGTGAGATTTATATTAAAAGAGTTATTAGAGAAAAATCAAAAACTTGGGGTCCCAAATATACTACATTTGCATGGCTAGGTTTACATAATTCGATTGTTATTACCTTCAAGCTATGACGAGTCATAAATTCATAATATCACGTATGATGAAAACACTAAAAGATACATTTTCTTGGAAAATTTTAACCCATTGAAATTATTACATTTTTAGTTGACACCTTCGAGCACTGTGCCCCGGAGAACCTAATATGTGCCTTGCGGATCAGATGTATTAAAGGAGGAGGGTCAATAGCACTTAAATCAAAAAGGAAAATCTCTCCGTCAACATTAAACACAACTTTTGGAGAATTGTTTGAGATTCTTGTCTGTGATCCGTTCATGTGTGTGAGACCGGTGGGGTCAATCCATCAATTTGAACCAAATTACTTATTTGCGGCTTTCTATTTCTTTAACTGTGAAAAAAAAAGTTTTTTTAACCAAAATGTTTCACTGATGAAAAAGTTGGTAAAGTAGAATTTGATTTCAATACTTTTTTATTAAGGAAATCTCCAAAGGTAAAAGCTCAATAATGGAATTGTGATTGTATACTTATATCTGCGATAACTCACGTTGTGCGCTCATCCCACTCAGTGATATAAATAATAATTAACTCATGTTAATTTTGTGATAAATTCATAAATGAACATACGCCGAGGATTTTAAGGAAAAAATTAATTATTTTCGCAAGCGTACGAGCGATAACATTTCCGTTAACCGCAGCACATCCTTCATTCCGACAAAATTTATTGCTAAATTTAACATTTTTTGCACATACACATTTTTTTTAATACGACGTTGAAATATTTCGCATGGGGCACTCGTGCCTGGGTAGAGGTAATTGAGCTATTCCAACAATGGCGTCTGCGTAATGACGACGTCGATTTTCTTTGAGCACATAAAGCGCCATGGCGCAAGATGAATGGAGATAGATTCGCGGCTGCTAGAGGAAAGTTTAAAGCTGTGTCTTCCTAACATCACATTTTTTATATTAATTGATAACGCTGCAATATGACGGTCGAGAGGAAAAAATACATTAGAATAATGGCCGAAGACTCGATTTTTTCCGCTCCTTGTAATGCGATATCAGCCACCGCAAGCAGCACTCGGAAGCGCTGATATTAAAAATATTTTTGTGAAAAATAAAGTAGAGATTAGGCGGCTCGCAAATGAACCTCCCCGCTTTTCTTTCAAATGGTCATTATCAATCATGAAAGCGTTCTGTCATATGCAGAGTAAGGCGTTCCTTACAAAGGTTGATTTGTGGCCGATGTTGGCATCTGCCTCTAATATTTAAGGATATATAAATAATCAAGTATAGTCACGTAATTGCCGCGGGAATACGTCGCATATCTGATATCAGAATAAATTCTTATTTGCACCGAGCAGCGTAAAGAAAATTAAGTAAATAGTGTAAATCTATACCTTTAATTGATTCCGAGTAACCCTGATCCCGCAGTTTCCGAAATCCGGGACAAAGGAAACCCCCGTCGAGGAGTATCGCGTTGGCAAACAGTGGCAATAAAGAGGAAGCGGTGTAGAAAGTGAGGAAGAAAAAAAATGAGCCGACACTGGAGATAGGAGTGGAGAGATGGAAAAAAGGCGGTAAAGTGGAAATTCAATAAGATTTAAGCTACTAATAGAAATTGGGGATAAACGAGCGTCGGGAACGTGCCCGCTGCCCCTGCAAACGAAATTAGAATGAAATATAAATGAAACATGGAGATAGCTGGAGGAGAGTATGGGCGGGTGGGACTAGAATCTGGAGCCGGGCGGAGGGGGTTGAAGGTTGGGATATTTCAACCTTTTCCAAGTTGCACAGGCAGGTCTTAATGAGTGTTCCAAGGGCCCATTAATAGCGCTCATTAATAGTGCGGCGGGGAACGTGTTAATAATTAAAGGCCGTTATGTGTAAACTCTGCTCCTATTACGGTGGCCGGCCATCGAACAAATTTGTACAGCGCTACTGATTGTACTTAAGATTAATTATGCAGCGGATTGTACCAGTTGACACGTCAAACATGAGCGGGCAGGGGTTATGGACGGAGTGGAGGGCGGTCGGAGGTTTCCGGATACAGCACACTAACGAATACAACAATTATTTATTCAAATTAGAGAATTATTTATTTTCAAATTGTGTTTACTAAGAAACTTGTACGTTTATAAGTAAATTATATTTTAACTCGAAGCAACCAAAATATTGATGATGATTTATGAAGACATCAATCAATTTTTTTAACAGTATTTTACAATAAAAATATTTTTTTCAATTGATCTAAATGTCTGCATAGAAGGCTATCAGTGGATGATGCCATTTCTATAATATAATAGTCAGCGATTTGGTAGAATGTGTTCTTTTGGAGAGGAGAGCGGACCCGGGCGGTGCTGGTGGGCGGACGAGGGTTGAATTATGCGAACTCAGTACTTCCGTTACCTACGGCCGTGTCCAGGCCAGAGGGGAACGGAGATAAAGCGCTGTTTTTTGCGCATCCGCTTGCCCACGCTCCCGAATGAACAATAATGGCCTTTGAAAATTTTCGGATCAACAATGATCAAAAAAGAAAAAGCGGGGAACGCGCAAGTAAAATACATATAAAAAAGAATCAAGCCCCCTGCGCTACAACCACACCCAGAGCATCAAGATAAAATTAAAATTTCGCATTTTCGAAATTATAAATGTCTGCCCGTTTCAAAAAGTGGCAATTTATTCGCGCGCGAAACGAGGGGGAGGGGTGGAGGCAGCGTCGGGGGGGGATAGAAATTGCGCATGAATCGCGTACTTTTGTGCGTCTCCACCCCGCTTCTCGGGGATGTGATGTGCGAAATGTTAAAAAATTATCGTGGCAATTTTTCTTTGGAGAAAAAACCATTCAATTTCGTGGAAACATTAGAAAAATTAAAAAAGCCCTAATTGTTAGACGGCACTTTTTTGTCATTCAAATTACAAGCAATACATTATCCGGGAAACGTTGAAAAATTCGCATTTTATACAAAACGCTTTTTTTATTTTTGTGATTTCAATAAAGAAAAGTCAGGGCTTTCAAAATATATTATTTTTTCAAAATAATTATTTATCATATTTAGTTTTGATCTTTTATTATAATGTTATTCATTTATGTGTGATTGCTATTATTATTATTAGCAATTACCATTATATATTTTTTAACGAATCGTGTAAAGAAGTTTTATCCAAAAATACGCTGAATCGGGGGCCAGGTGTATTGGATTTGATTATGGAAAAATAATAAACTGCGTACGCATTCTCGTGGCGCACGTGTATTTTTAATAAATATCGTCTTACTTTGCGTTTGACTTTTGACCCTGATAAATCGCTTTGTCATATTTTTTTCTATATAAAGCCTAGGATTAAATGGCATTTAGTCCGTCAGCGGGGTAAAAAAAATCGCAGAATACAAAAGGGCACATAGTAGATATTGTAGTAACCTTTTCATATCATCCCTATAATCTGGCTTCATTCCACGCACGGACGGCGTAGAACATTATGAAGAATGGAAAAAATAATATAAATAAGAAAAGAATAATTATCCCGAAGAACATTATTAAATTCATGTTTTAGCTAAATTTAAATAAAAATGGTGGGAATGCATGCAGTATTATCTTATACTCCTGCCTTTATCTATTGTCCAGAATATTATCATTATAATTCATCCTCGGCCAGGGCGTTTAGCTGATGTGGATATATGGAATGAAATGATAAAAAAATGGAACATTAATATCCATCGCGCTGACCCCATCCGGTCGGATTTTCAACCTTAGTAATAAAAAAATAAAAAAAGAGTGAAAGGCTCAAAGGCTACTAGACCGCTCCGGCGCGGTTGCGAAAAGCTTTTTACAAAAATCTGAAATGCTATAAAAATATTTATTGTGATATCAAATTACGAGAGGGTTGTAAGACGCTTGCTAACAGGGGATGGAGGAAAAATATAAGCAGCTCAACCCTCGGGGATGCGGTCAATACATTATTAAAATGGAATACGATCGTGTGACCAATACACGACTTTCGTTATAAATCTGAGAAAACTAAAATATTACTCCAATATATGATCCATACCAATGATAGTGTTGTTTAAATCTAAAAATAGAAAATTATACCTGAGCATTATCAATTAAAATTGCTCTACAATATTGTTTCGAAAATTAAAACTTTTAACTCGTAAGTTTGCGAGACATAATCCGACAAAACACACGTATTTTTTTCATGATGAGCGTCGGCGTCGTAAATAAACGTATGTGGGTAGGGGTTGACTAAGTTAAAAAAGTTCAGTACAAGCTTTTACGGTAGAGTCAACAAAGCGCCGCTAGTTATGTTCAGAAGTGCGATATTTTACAGGATTTTTAACGGGACCGTGGGAAGAAACGAATGTGTATAAATTTCAGAAGGTATCGAGTCGAAAAATACATTTATTACGCTTTTGGGCTTTTATCCGAAATAATAATATATGTTATTTGATGTGAAAATAGAAGGGGAGGCTGAGAGAGAGAGAAGAGCTTTTTTATTTATAAAAACAAACAAGTGTGTGTATAAACACAAACAATACAATTTGTTGTATATTTTAAATTACGATTTGAAATATTCATGAGCGAATTGAATAATGCGAATTTTCACACCGCAATAAATTAAATATTCAATTAAACATAAATAAAGGATAAGATATTTGAGCCGCTATATTTGTAGCGAGAGCCTTAATAGGCATTACATCCACCTCCGTCTAAAAATAAGGGTTCAATAAATGACGTATTAGTAATATCATGAAATTCAATCACTTGAGTGGATCAATTTTCATTAAATAAAAATAAATCAACACGAAAAAAGGCGGGCTCGATAAATAATGAGGAATGAATTTCGCAATTTTGCAAGACGCTTTTAATACATAATGGATTGATTCTTTTTTTTATAGAAGGGGATATCTCAGGGTTGATCAAATCGGGTGATAAATTTGATAAAATGAAAATTTAATACAGAAGCTTCCAAATTCACAATGGGATTAGAGAGTTTTAGGCCCAGTACTTTTGGTGAATATTAAACAAAGAGGCCCTAAGCAACTGGTGGCGTTTAAAAAATGTATCCCACTATACTCTATACATTTTTTTTTAAGTTTTAATTAATTTTCACACATGGGTCGTTTATACCGAAAATGTCAAAATATCCGGGGCCTCCTCTTCGTTGCCCACTAATCCTGGTTGGCTTATGTAGGCTGTAACACTTGACGGAAATGACGTGACTCATTTTGCGAACGATGATAAAATAAATAAAATGTTGACAGATTTTAAATGACACTCATCTGGTTTGAAGTTGATGGAGTGGCGCTCGAGAAAATTTCCCTTCACACTTGTAGCACTCGTATATGTGTGCTGGTGTTAGGGTTCTGGGTCTGGCGAAGATTTAACGAGGATTGAATGGTGATTTATTATTTCAGGAGAATGCTGTGCTACCAAGGATAATGTGGAAAATATTACCCATCTCTCAATAGACACTTTAGTTAATAGTTGCGAAATTAAATTGTGTTGTAATTTTCAGATTAAATCCAGACGGCCGCGTCGTGTAAATATTATGCGATGAAGATATGTACACGTGTATCGGCCGAGTTGTACATGTCGGAACAATGAGTTAATAATTCCAGGGAATCGCTCGCATCTCATACACACACTGGACAAATTTTTCAGCGGATGTAAAAAAAAATCGCCACATTTACGCGTTTGCCGGTATAAAAATATATGAGAACGAGTCGAATGTAAATGTTTCCATTAGGAGAGCGACGTCGGTGAGTATAATGGTTCGGGGGTGGGGGCATTCCAGAGGACCCCATACAACTGAACCCGCACCTCACACCCGGGTGAGCCCACCGCCTGCCTACCCCCCGCGATGCTAATCCCACTCCGCCAGGGAAAAAACGGTATTTTTCGCGATTCGTTATTTTAATTTTTGACACTTTTTTGCCCGGAATCAGAATATTCAGGCCAGTGCGGCATCACAGTGGAAATGTGTCCTTTAGGGAGTTTCATTTACGTTATTAAATAAAATATGAGGGGTGATTTTTTTCACATTTTTACATTCATACAAAAAAAAATATTATATTCTCCATATCAAAAATCTAAATTCTTTACATTTTTGCCGCACAATATATAAATAAAATCCCCGCGGAAAAAGAAATGTTTTAAAGTGATATGGGGCTTTTGCAGCCGGAGAAATAATAACGCGCCCGGCGAACGTAATTCATGTCGCATAAAGACGTATCTACAAATTATGCTGCCCTTTTTTTAAAAAAAAATATAAAACGATCCACATTTTCATATTTTGGTGGCCTTAAAATTTTCATTCCATTGCCTATTAAAAAGGTTCTCCGTTTTGAATGGCGAATATTTTCCTTTCCCAAATGTGCGATAATCGTTGCGGAAAATGTGCCCTGTGACAAATCGAGCATTTGAAATTCCGCTTACTTCAAAAGGAAATTCATATTTTCGTACGAATTATAATAGACACAGAAACCAAATAAACTCGATGATGGCTTTAACCGACATTGCTGTTATATGTGTAGCATATAATTTTGTAGCTGGAGCTGGTGGAGTTTTAGCTCCACAAACATGGACCACAAGAGCTCTAGGCATCCGCCTGCTGAATCTCTGCTCTACAAGTGGATACGGCTGCACCAACGGCATCGTACGGACGAGACTCGGGTATCATAATACAGTAAAATAACAACCGTGCTCAGTTAAGTCATACATTCCCATTGAATTACATTTCATGAATTGAAAATATTCACATATATATATAAAAGTATTTTTTTAAATTATTAGAAAAATGGAGATATATGTGTATCACAAAAAAAAATTGTGTTATGTAATTGAGGAACTGTAACTTAGGTTTTCTTGTTACTTAAGTATCAGTTTAATGTATTTAAAAGATGACTAAAATGGTATATATTTTTATTTACGATAGATGAGATTGCCGATAAATTGAACAATGATTTGATGATGACAACAGATAATTGTCTGCGCAATGGTTGGACAAAAACGAAGCGCCTAGGCATTTTGTAAAGCTAAATTACACCAAATAGAAAGTAATACACCATTCATCGCCACAAACTATGGCTGTTTTATATTCAATCCTAGCACAAAACTTTTATATATCGAGATTTAATCGCGAGCTTTAATGTATTTAGTATGAAACATTTTTTTATTGAATTGGAATTCAGGCGGGTGAATCCGAGGATGACACTTTATCCACCCTTGCGACACGTGTGGCGTGTCAACAAGGACAAATCAGCAAAGGCGACGACGCACGAACGACGCCAATCCGAAGGAGGTGCCATCGCCACCGGGTCATCGGAATGTTGGGTAAACAAAAATCACGGCCGCCCTTAACAAGGGCTAAACAAACGAATCGGCTTTTCGCCCCCGCCGCCGCGAGCGCGAGCGACAAACAAGCGGGGGGGTGGGGCGGGAGCGGGGACAGGTGCCGCGGCGCCTCTCGGCGCCCGAGGCGCCCCAATAACACCGGGCGCTATAATTGAAAAGTGTTAACTTTGTTGTAGTACTAGCCATCAAAGTGGACCGGGTCCCATCCGAAGCGATTAAAAAAGTTTTCGGGCCAATGAAATGTGATATGGCGAATAGCGTTCATCAATTCCGACAAACGCCACGAAGTACGTCCCGGGTGCTTTTGTCGGTGGTATTTTGGGGGCTTTATTGAATTGAGTAGGAAATAATTAATAAAAATCATGAAAAATGTCCGTGAAAATGTGACGACATCTAGCGATTTAAAACGAGTTGCAGGGCTCTGGGTACTGATTACGATGAGATGATATATTTCTCTCAGGTAACCGCCTAGTCAAGAGTGTCCAGTCTACCTGATTCGACCGATGAAGAGTGCTTCGTTGACCGCTCAGGATCTTCCCTCGTTGAGAGTTGGGTGGATAATGGTTGAGTTCCGGATCATAGTCGGAGAATCAGACGCGGTCTTTAGACCTATACTCTGATGAGAGAGTTGGCGTAGAGTGCTTCTTACTGCAGAGTCCGGAGCTCTATGACTCTTTGCTCTTTACTTTTTAGATGCTCCAAGGACGGTTTACTATTTAATATTAAGCACATTCAGCATGATTGCTTTTCGTTAATAATTATTTTTGTTAATAATTACGTCTGGATGGATGCTTTTTCTAGACTAGTAAAAGAAACTAGTAAGAAGTTAAGTCTAGATTGCAAAAAGATTGCAAACAACAGTTAAATTACTTGTTCATTTATTTGACTACGATGGATAGATGGCACAACAGAAGGATTCCAGAGCGCCATTCATCCATAAAAAAATTCCAAAGATTCTAAATATGCAAAAGAAATTAGTCTATTACACTCATATTCCTTCCCAGTGTCAAACCACGACACTGGTTATTTTTTAATATTATTTTAGTTAAATTAAGATTTAGATTGTTTGTTTTATAATTATGTATTCACCGAAGATTAGATGGCATTAAATAAATTAATTCCATCGCGCTAAACTATCTACATAAATATTTTTATAAACATGCGGAGGTAATGGGTCTCTTCCACTTACATGCCCTCTGGCCAGTGTTATAAAGAATTTCCTCAATTTATAGTTTTCGTCAGGCAACCATCCGAGTACTAACTTAGCTCAGACGCGGTAAACTTACATTATCGAAATAATATGCATGTTATCTAGAAGCCATAGCACTGGTTTCTAATGTTGTAAATAAAACTTTATTGCCTATTTTTTTTATAAGACTACCTCAGAGTTCACATTTTTTTCACTAAAATGAAAAACCATTTTGTGCCATTTATTTTTAACTTAAAATGGTTAGTTAACTAGTGATATCTAGCAAGTCCAGAGAATTAAAAAAAAAAACAATTCTTATTTACGGTAATGTTTCTGATCAAACTTGTCTCCGCACAAATCTGTTAGGACTGCATATACAGATCGTTACTGCACATCCAAATTTTGACGTTCTCGAGGCGATAAACATCATCGTGATAACCGTTTTGGTGAACTGATAACACCCGGCGAATTCGCGTGCCGTTATCATTGCGGCCCACGTGCAGCTCGGTGATAATGGCTCGGCGGCTGTGTGCACATTTCACTATCCGATTGCATTAGTGCATACACGCTGGTGCATAGCGCAACGTGCATCGTGTCCGCTGCTTATCGGGAACAGGGCTTAATCTCTCCGGCTCACTCTGTCACTGGACGTGGTGCGCGATGACATTTGATCAGATGACAGTAAAGAATCTCTCGGTCGATTGTAAAAATATACCCGATAAAATAAATAAAATATTAAAAAAAGTTTTAAAAAAATATAAAACGAAGTTCACCAATGTAATTTCGAAAACCGTAAATTTATTTCAGGAAGCGGGAAACTAAGGAATTGTAAAACAAGCCCTAGAATATTTATTTAACATTAAATAAAATCTCATCATATTTTTAGACGATATATTTATTTTGATATTTTTTATTTAAATAAATATGTAATCACTTATTCTATTAAATTTGATAAATGGAATATTTATCAAGTTCATCCCCGTCCCGTACACGAATTTCCATCTACCGCATTATATTCGACGGGAATTAATAATCTGAAAAGGCGATTGAATGGGATTTCTGTATTAAAAAATAACAATATTCAAATTGCGTATACACGGGCGGAGGGCGTAGGCGGAGGGCCCCAGGTTGAGTGAGCCCCTGTCAATGTCGGCGCGGGTTCGAGCCCCCAGGGGACCCGCCTCTGTCTCTCTTACACCCCGCAAGGAGGACCGCGGTAATTTATGAGATTTAATTTTTTATTAGGCGGAAATCGCACAGGGCCGGCTCGCGTCAGCGGTGGCGGGCGACAAATTTTGCCGGGCACAAAATCCCTATGACGGGTGGAAATCTCTCTCTCTCTCGGAGCCCCCTTCCCAGACCTCGGGGTAGAGTTAATTATTAAAAGCGAAATATCTCGCATTCATCGCTCCTTGAAGCGCTATTGAAAGATGATTCATAATTAACGCGTTCAAAAGGCGGATTAATTGAAACATGTTTAATGCAGCGCGCTCCGCAAGTATCTGATACACAATACGGTCTGGAATGCCGTAGACTTAAGGTATGAGAAAAAAAGGGGGGTGGGGGTAATATTACGCAGAAATGTGGGACTAATCCTCATTTTATGATGTAAATCACCAGGAAATTTACGATGAACTCATTGCTTACGGGGGTCGTGGATTCCATGTCAAATGCGTCTTTGTGTATATCCGGGGCGCGCATATCACAAGCTAGCCGACCCCACGCGTTTGATCGGCTGTAACTTTTATACGTTTTGTTTTTTCAAATATTTTTCTTCAAAATGTATATAAAACCATTTATTCTAAATATTTTATGACACTATTATTTATTACACTGTTATAATATTTTGTTTTTTTGTCAGACGATACAATGTGCTTTAATCTACTGTATTGTATATAACGTTTTGTTATAATTCTTTCTGGTAAAAAACGACGTTTCACCAAATTTGAGCGAATGTTCGACTGCGATTATTTTAAATGTAAGTAATTGCTTTAGTAAAAAAATCAAAAAAGAACCGATATTATTTTTATAAATAAATGAAAACGAGAAAAATACCGATCTGAAGCCCTAATTCATAGATTAGCTTGATAGCGTTATCCGCAATCATTTTCAGGTCTTCCACATAGAATGCATCAGCACTCAATAGAGTGCATACGTGCGTATGAATCATAATATCCGGATAAATACGTCGGATTTGGATATATCCGGAATTAACGTAGAGCTATTTGCATTCATGCCGCCCGATTAATCGAGATAATGTCGTATTGGATGGGAGAAGAGAGGGGGCTGGTTCATGGAACGAAGAGCGCATTAGGAGGGATGAAGAGCACCCGCCCGCTTAATCGAAATTTCTGGTTGCGACTCGTCACCGCCGGCGATGACTGACGTCACCCAGCGATGACTGACTATAACACTGACTGACGCGACAACAGCCGTTGTCCTGTGTGACGTGGGAAGAGAAAGCAATGTGTTTGTCTCCCTGATGTCATGTCCCCGGCAACGAGCTTTGACTATTGCCTGTTTGATTAGCGTCACCAGTGCTCAAGTTTTGATTGTTTCTGGGCAGAATTTGTCATTGAATTAATTTAATCTTGGCAACTTGTGCAGTTAACCGCAAAATGTTACTTCGAACATTGATTAAATATTCTCTAAAACAAGATAAGATTCATAAGATATACCAGCTGATAAATCGATTGAGCTATTTATTAGTATTATTTGCACATATAGTGATAATTTGCGGTGTATAAGTATATTCATATTTATCTCGATATTATATTTAGCTACAGTATATGTCGTTTTACAAGAGTTTACGTTCGCTTCGTATGCCGCTACTATCGTCCATTGTCAAACATTGAGGGGCATCAGCATAGAGGAGGGAACTGAAGGCTTTTGTGGCTTGTATCGGGGGCTCGTCGGTGTGACCAGGAGCTATGCTATCTGCTTAACACCTCATTAGCCGCAGCTCGGTGCATAACAGTGGCAATTTGTAACAATGCACCCTGGTTTCGCCACTTTATCAACAGGAACGGCTTCCAAATATGTCTCGCACAGCTTCAATTTTTCATACTAGATAAAAACTTTCAACCCCTAGATTTAAAATAAAGTAGTGGGTTGAAATATAATCGTGAACTGAATTTGTTAAATATTTCATTAGCCGGCGCTGCTATAAACACGGATCAGATAAGCCGTAAATAACACAAGGAAATTCTATTAAATCCGGCCATTGTTTTAAATGATTAATTTCTAGAAAGGCATAAGTACCTTTTTTTGGAGAAGCTTTCCCATTTACTCTATATTTCTTTTTTGCGAGGCGGATCAGCTGCCCCGGGCGAAAGATTGTTCAGGGACAAAGTGATGGAGAAAAAATGACAGCATTTATTTTGCTATTGTGTAGACATTTGACTGGCGCTGAGATCGCGAGGTACTGTCATTAGGGGCCCGGGCTCCAACAATGAGGACACAAATGGCGGTCGTATGGGGTAATGCTTCGTCGGATTGGATTCATAGCCATTAACGACAATAAGCTCCAGCCGTTATCAAGTGTCGCGGATTGATAAGACGGGAAAAAAATTAGAAAAAAATCAGGCTATAAATATTAAACGGAGAAAGAGCGTTTCTAAGCCGGCGAGGGTTAGATCCTTGTTCAGCGCCCGCAAAGTGGTGTTTGTTCCCCACGACGGAATTCACAAAAGCTCTTTCTTTTGCAGGTTTTCAATACACACTTCTGCTCTCCGTCTCCTCATCCTCTCTCACATCCACGTCGACAACTTCTTTCACACAGATTCCGCGTTCTACTCGTACAACGTTATTTTTTTGTGACTGTATACCATACGTGTTCCCCTTCAGGGGAACAAATGCGCTCTAGACGAAATATTTAGTAAATACAGATAGAGACAAAAAATGTAACGACATATATCTTTTAAATAAAATATAATAAAAAAAAATCTTTACAAAATAAAGACAGGTTTAATGTAATCATTTGAAAATTTAGATTTGCAATTGATATATGTTATCTAGATCGGTATCTGTACAAAGTGGCAGCTCGTGGATGAAATATTTGGGGGTGCTACGGAATATTAAAAATTAATAAAGTATATTTTCGCATATTTTATTTAAAATATAAAAAAATAAGTTGAGGAAAAATACTAAATAAAGTTAACAATAAATCGACAAGCGGGACGTACCTCAAGGAAGCTGTGAGTCAGTATGACTGCGTTAAAGTGAATGAGATTATAAAAGTGCTAGTTATACGATTGATTTGATTGAAGATGCCATATACTAAATGGCAATTAGATAGATCAGTTCCGTTTCGCTAAGTTGACACGGCCTACTCGACGTAACTCCCGCCGATTCTGCGATGTGGCCCTTCGCGTCGGATATTGGTCCGTGGCCCTTGTTTGCCATCGAAGCCAATAAAAGAGAAGCGGCCGCACGTGTGTGTGCTTGAGCAGGGCCGCACGCACGTGTGCGTGATTCATTAAAAGATTTACAAGATTCGGGTTTAATGAGTCGGAGAAACAAAACGTGACCCAAGATGTTTTCGCGTGTGCAAAAGAGCCTGGAAGAGGTGAGTGGGAGGCAGGAGGGCGGACAAGGGCGAGGGCTAATAAATTAAACCCTTGTTTCCATCGGGACGGGTGTGTGTCATTTGCCATCACTAGATAGGCGAAAAGTGATATATCAATAGTAGACCAGAATAGAGATTGCTAATTAATTGATAGATAATGATGGTGGATTTATCATTCGGGCATGTTTTTTTTTAATATTTTATCACAGATTTTTCTCTAATTGAATAACTAAATATACTAGAATTTTATTTAGGCGAAGTCTACTGACAGTTTTAGCCCAGGTTCCATTTCCTCACACACCTGAATCGATTTAATTTATGTCACGTGTGCACTGCGCAACAAAATTCGCCACGAATCTTCACCCATGCGTCCCTCCCGGTTCGAAGGTCACAGATCCCTCACACAGGCAAACGACGCGATGGGGTCCGAATATTAATTTCAATGGCTCGCCCTATCTTCATTGTGTTGGCTCGGCGTTTACCTACCTAGCTAGACAAGAAGTCGACATAACGGAAATCGCGAAGGGCCAGGAGGCCCTGTACTCTTTGTGCCTCCCGTCCCCCTCTGTGCACACATCGCGCTTTACGACAGACCAGTTTGTCGCATCAACTATACGGCCAATAATGAAGTTATAAATTGAAACGCATTTCGTTGAGCGAAATGAGCACTGAATATGCAAGGCGCGAGCTAATACAACTTGAAATATTCATTCCCCTCGTAAAACGTGACGAATGATGGATTAGATTAGTTTTTGGCGGGCGATTAACGCCATGGTAGATGGTTAAGAATTCGATTCACTCCCTCACCAAAAGAAAATCTGAATAAGAAACAATTTTATTTTGAGACTAGAGAGATATACTCAGTAGCGGCTCGTGTATTAGTGTAAAGTATTAAATAATATATCCGATAATAAAATAAATAACATGTGGCACCTGACTAAAAGAAGCTGTGAGTCAGTATGACTGCGCTACAGTGAGTCGCAGCGCGACACGGCGCTTAGTGGCTAGATCCCCCCCCCCCGCAATCCGTTAATCAATAGACTATATATAAAAATAAATTTTCCCTCAATTTGCTTAGGGGTACTGTAGCTCCATATTGTATATAGATAAGCCGCCTCTGGATATACTATTAATACTATTACTCCCCATTTATCGTCTAGATTTTCACAAAAAATTATGTTGTGCCAAAATCTTGTACATTAAAATTAAACTGAACAATACAAAATACATTACATAATTATGAAGGCAAAATTTGTATCAATCTAATAAAAAACATTGAATTTAAAAAGTCTTTATAAGTGCTTCGAACCATCCATTATTTTTTCTAAATTCCGGTTCAATTAAAAAATACGGTTTTTCAATTGTTTTGTTCAACTACGATTGATTAATTTTTGTAACAAAAACCGAACAAATCGAAATCCTGATCTCTACGTTTTAGAATATGGTCAAAATTAACGATTTTCAATTGGTGTCTGAATGAAGAAAATTTATTGTAATAAATGTATTTAACTGTACCGTGAAAATTTAAAAATAAGGTAAATCAAGTATGCCGTAAGGTAAAAATAGGTTTAAAAGCATTGATTTATATAGTCTTCATTTATTAGTAAAGGGGCGTGGGTTGAAGATGACTAGAGTTTTTCATATATTGAATGTTTTCATAAATAAATAATAAATCAATTATTATTCTAGCTCGATTGTACCGATTAAATTTCTCTGTTATATTCAACAATTCTAAAAACGAGAGAAAAACCAAGAGGAAAAATATTAAATATTTCCCAACATCGCATGGAAACATGCGTGTATAACACGAAAGACAGCTTACGCGCATTCGCCCGAAGGCATGAATTCGCTTGGCGAAAGGCGACCCGCGGCGCTACACAACGAGCAACACGCGTGCAATTAATGAACATAATATCCGATTGCCAGATCGTGTTTATCCAGAGAAACAAGGAGTAAAATAAAAAAAAGAAATAAAACGGAGCATGCAACACGTAGCGCGACACGTGTTGCTGATTTTCATCAATCGGCCAATCATCGCCGCTGGTTGTGCGCCGCTTCCGTCTGCTACGCGGAGAGGAGATTCATTACGAAGATGGTAAACAGGAGGAGACGTGAGCGGGTCGATTTGTTTACGGCGGTTTGCCTGTGCATACAAATGACAGCAGCCGCTGCGACATATTCGCGGTCCTCGCACCCAAATCTGGGGCATCGGAGGTTCAGAGTCCGTGGGTCGCACCCGGCACGCTCCTGCGAAGGTTGGCCGTAAATTCGGCTCTAATAATCCCGAACGCTCCTGGCCCCGTCCCCCTACCGCCGCTCCACCTAACCCATTTCGCTACTCTGCCAGGGATGTTTCTCTTTAATTAAAGATCTGAACATTTTCCACCGGGGGGCCACATAAATATATGGGCGACGAATGTCGGTCCCAGTAAACTTTAGGGTCACACGCACCGCCGGCTGTAAACAGGTGTAAATAAACGAAACTTTAATAGACAAATTGCTACTAATACAACCCTGAACGATTTACATTCACTGTACACCGCACCTCCAAGGATTGTCCTCAAATTCTAATTTTGTTAATAATATATTATTGTAATTTGCATACATTAGACAATATGTTAAATTATTTTAGGTTTAATAATAAAAATACTGAGAAAACGATTTTGCTCTAAACAATAGCGTTAGTTTATGTTTACGCGTATAATGATTTTGTGGATCTCTGTTACCCAATCAATAACATGTGTTAAATAATATAATGAATTGATTAAAAGTTTTGAAAATAAATGTTATGCAAGGACATATGTTTAGACGCGCGTTTCCTTAACTCATTGCCTACGGGGGTAGTGGATTCCACGTCGAAAGCGTATGTGAGTATATCCGGGGCGCGCAAATTACACGCTAGCCGACACTAGGCGTATGATCGGCTGTAACTTTTACGTTTTGTTTTTTCAAATCATTTTTTTTGTATTTATAATTGTAGTAATACAATTTATGTTAGGCAAATGCGGCAGGTGCATAATAATATAATAATTTATTCTAAATATTTTATGACTCGTCTAGAAAAAGAATTCAAAATATCGACCAAATGTTGAAGCATATCATGAATAACTGTTTTTATTCTTAATCCATTTAAAAAAATGTCAAGATGTTAATAAAGAATTCATCAATATCTTGCCTCGAATGCTTGGGGTCCCTGAGAGATTTCCTTCGGACGACGCTGTTGTTTTCGAGCCACCGAAACGGATGGAGTAAGATCGTTTATATCCTTGATTAAATCATAATCTTCTTTTTAAATTTTTATGGAGAAAACATATGTCTTATTAAGTTTTTATAATTATTTATAGGCATGCTTTAACAAGAGTATTTATAAAAAAGTATAGATAAGTGCTCCTGCATATAGTTCATCGAAATTGATCCCGATATAAAAGTGCAAACGATAAAAAAAATCCATATCGGTCCATTTAGTGTATTGTGTTTATATACAAAATTAAATGAACATTTGTAAGTATTTTATTACTAGAAAATACGTTTGATAGAGAAAAACTAACTGATATGTATGTAAACATGATGGCGTATAAACTTTTCCACTTATTTACGAAGCAATAAAAAAATATGCTTATATAAATAATACCAAGGAAAAAGTTGAACAAGCGCTCGAGAAATAAAAGACCGCTCTGCCATCTTGACAAGTACGCAAGATTGTTTTGTAGATAAGCAGAGAACTGCCAAAAAATGGCCAATATCGTAAAACGCAAAGTGCTCGGCGAACGTTGACCGATCAAATATTTCCAGACATAAATATAAACACGAGTGAACAGTGATAACCGACCGATGTAAATAAATAATTTGCATCGACGTAATAAAAATCGCTACGATATATATTTGCGTAAGTCCGAGGGTGTTGTGTGGCATTCGGCTCAAGTGTGCGCCACTCGAGTAGAGCGCAAAATTAAAATCGGACCAATATAAGATATCACTAATGCCAAAGCCATCGTTTCATGAATATATTGAATATGTAATGGGTTGCCATGTCGTAAAAAAAAAGTATTTATTATTTATCGGATTGAGATTGTAATACTCTTACCCTTGCAGGTTTGATACTATTGTGTAAAATATCACGGTGACTCACCTGAAACAAATAATAAAAAAAATTACATTAGTATATCAATTATTTCATACATACGGCGAAATGCGGTGTAATTTGTACACTTGATGTGGAATTATTAAAGGGTTAAACGCAACAATTATATTTTACGAATCGGATTAAACACGTAAGCGGATGTATGGGCGTCCAACTAAACACATAAGGTCGCATTACAAGTTTTGCCCAATGGGCGCACGATTCGCCATATAATTGCCCCAATGAAAGTTACGTCATCTACGTATACGTATTCACGTATAAATGGGGTATTAAAACACGGATCCCCGGGTCATGATCCGTGGATTACGAAGCCGACTGGCCTACCAAAGTTGCTTTTCCACCAAATCCGCGGTACCACCAAATGGCACCTTCCCTTGTAATCTCCGCCAGTAATAGACTGTGCTCCTCTAATTCCCTTGTTTAAACGTCTTGCGATTGCCGAAACTTTAAAACAGATCCCCGCTCTACTAGGGCAAACCTTGGCCCCGATCGACGGATAAATAGGGTCGCCATAAATTATATGATCTCGACAATTTAAACTATATTTTTTTCGGGTCGGATTTACTATTATTATCGCGGGATTATATTGGGTCGCGCGACCCGGATCTGGGATGACCATGTCCGTAGGAATAATTCATTACGTAAAAAAAAGTACGTGGCGTGATTCTAGTTAGTATGCCGGCCACGTGTTACTTCTAGATTAGCGACTCAAACCAAAAGACTCCCGATAAAGTTTCAGTTTTAAACGAACTCATACTTTTAACACCCGAGGGTCGGTACGTGATAAATTTGGAGGAATTAGAAACAAGATCCCGCGGGGCAAGGTAATTATGTATAACACGAGTACGGCGTTGGCGGTGGGTGGGGCGAAGTGATCATTAGAGGTTTTGCGATTTGTTTTCGTACAAGTCCGCCCCTGGTGAGACCCCGACCCTGTCCGGCTCCGGGTCTAAGCCGGTTCGGGTCTGGGGCCGGATTATGATTTTATTGTGATTTAACCGCAGAGTGATAACACGAATTGTAATTCCATAGGGTGAATTGTTTTCAGTAGATTACGGCCGGGATTATTGAAATATATTTCCATTCGCCAATAGGATGGGTATCGACTCGCTAAACTATGTCGGAGTGATATCGACGCGCGGAAATAGCCGCCAGAATCTCCCGTGAAACTATCGAAATTCAAATCTGAAGAAATTAAATTTCGCACGAGCGCGATAACGAGCGAAAGTGTGGCGCGTTGCGAATTTTTAACCGAAAAAAATAACACGCAAGATAATGCGCACATTTTTATGTTTTGTTCAAAAGTTTTTTTTGTCGTATACTGTCGTCGCATTGAAAAATTTCATTGTCATCAAAACAAATAACATTCCTCTTTTGTATTGTGTTACAAAATACATTAATTACAAGTGTGATACCGGCCGCCCGCAATTATATGAGCGCCACAGAACCCTCTTCTCCTTTTGAGATTACAAAGAGGCTGAAATTATTGTATTTGTGCTGAAATGAAAACTGAAAGTTGCCCGGTGAATGGGACAAACCGTGGTTTATCCCAAGGAAGAGGAAATTAATCGTTAACGCCGGCCTGAAAAATGTTCATACGCACTTGGGCGCTGCGCACCATTCAAGATAATTAATAATCGCCGAATTCTTTGTAACATTGTTACGTTCATAATAACATTTTAATTTTTTTTCCGGAGAATTCCACGCTAAAAACTTTCTGAAAAACGATTTTCATTTAATACGAAATTATAACGAAACTTTTTCACGAAGCTTTTATTGATTTTAAAAGCAATATATTTTAATGCATTCGCTCGAACGGCAAGATTCGAGGATGCTTCTCGAGATTCATTACACATTTTTTTGAAAACAGACAATTAGACGTAGCTAGGTTTAACGAGCAATGAGGGCCAGGAGCGGGACGGGTTGGGTGCAGTACTTGAGAAATGCGCCCGGGGCGCTGGATGCAATTAGGCGCCCCTGCGATTGTGCACAAGTGGAGGCCGAACAATGCGGCCCTGGCGCGTTTAACCATTTATCACACGGCGTATCAAAACGCAAATTACGTCACGGCCGGACAGGGCCGGTCTGCCGGGTTGCCGTTGCAACGTTGCCACTTGACCCGTCCCATACTTTGAGTGACGCTGTTATTTCGAGAACGGCAGCCTGATTCCAGGGCCGGAATATTAATTGGACTGCTTGAGTCAGCCAGACAATGCTATTATAGTAATGAACGTGATCTGTTTAAGTTCGAGCTGCTGGATGCGAAACGTGCAACTAGCATTGTCTTGTGACGGCCAGACAATCAGACACAGTTTCTAGATAAATTGTTTCGGGAAACGAGAGAATGATTAAATTCCTTGCAGAGACAATATACACAAGACGATTAACATTAAAAATATAAGCATATAAAGAAAACTCATTTTATTGAAATCGATCCGAGATTGAATTGTGGTCGCTTTTGCCATAAACGTAAAAACGTTTATTTCATATGCGTGCAAATTTATTTTTGTCCCGGTTCTCGGGCGGAGGGTGGAGTAGTAAACCGCCCCTCGCCGTGATGAGAAATAACACAGTTTTGTGATATTGTTTTTTTTTTCTTCTACACATCGAGCCATCCCGGAAGGCGTTTCTGGAAATTTTTGCGTTTCTGTGATTGCGTCCGTGTTGGAGTCACCGTCCCCATTTGCCGTTTGAGGTTGTCGGGGACGATGGCGTGACCGATTGACGTTTGTGTTACTTGAAACTAAATCGTTCTTGTGTTATTGCTTTGCGGAAGGAATGATCTGAAAGTATTTATTTTGTGAGCACGGGTCACCTTTGCGTTTCAAAACGATTTCGTTTGCGTACAATCCTATTGATTTCATGTCGAGTAAAATTTAAACGACAAAATCGTAAAATAAATTTGGTTATTGATATGCATAGGGCGTGCCAATTTTTTCAGCCACTAATTACTCTAGTTACGCCTTTATTCTTTTACAGGTTAGGTAAATCATGATGGGAGCTGACGCGCGGGTAGTTGTAAATCTAGTCGCCGACTGAGTTCGCGCAGTACCTGCCGCTCGCACTTGGCACATTGTACCGGATGCGAGCGAGAAAAAACATCACGTCCGTGGCAGCAGAAGCGAATATTGATGTTTTTATTTTATCTCGCAATTGCAGATAATGAAGATCAATGATTATTAACAATATTTATTCTTTAAACTTTTTTAGACAAATACAAAAAAGTTGTGACAAGTAGGATTTGTATTAAAAGAGTTATTCGAGAAAAATCAAAAACTTGGGACCTCCAATATACTCTATCTGCATAGCTAGGTTATCAAGAATACTCGGTTACAGGGCTTGTGATGTCTGAATACAATTTTCATTTATTGATATATTTTATATATAGGAAGTGACAATTTTTCAGCTATTAATTACGCCAACTACGCCTTTGTTGTTTTACGGGTAAGGTAAGCCGGAAGTGGAGCTGACGCGCGGGTAGTTACAACTGTCGGATGTGGATAAAGTCGATTCAATTTTTTTTACGTAGATCCGGTGCTACGGGGACTTCTTGAACCACTCACAGCACCAAGTTAAACCGATTTAATATGCGACAATATTAAACTAGTTTAAACATAATAATCAATCAAAAAATCTCCACCTATATTTGTAAAATATTCTGGCCAGCATGATTCGATATAAAAATACTACAATCAAATCACGCTGGCCAGAATATTTTACAAATATAGGTGTAGACATACGTACATATATACGCATACATATAGCTCTGTCCCCACAGCTGAAATTGAAAGAAAGCCCAGTGAACCGTAAGACAAGCGCGCGATATTGGTGTCCCCAGCAGGTGAGGTGGCGCTCGGTGGGGGCTGAGCCACCACGGGGGCGCCAGCGAAGCGATTCTGGATAAGGAACTATCTCACCCCCGTCCACGACGCCGGGATTCGAACCAGACATTTATCATCTGTGAGCATCGTCAAAACATTTCAATAATATTAGGAATTGTGAAAGGAGAGAAGCGGAGTGGGTATAAATATATTACCTTAATTTATTACGAAGAATAACTTTGTGTTTATTTACTTTATCAGATATTTTTTCATATCGTTGAACTGATAACAACATTAAAAAATATAATAGAATGTTGTAGCTAATTTTCCCTTATTCAATTTTAAATAATTCTATACATAAGCAACAATACCACGCATAACACGAGTCACGATTTTTTTTCTAGCATTTATTGATGATCATGAAAGTCCTCATCAAAAGGAAATAATACTCAAGAAATATGTTACCCTAAAGGTGTTTTAATTAATATTAAACGCCAGTCAAATGGTGGGGTGCGGTTACACTCACAAATTCCGCATTTAATCCGTCATATCCGTTATATACGGTGTCACCCTTCATCATAAAGCGGTCTCCCGTTTCCATCTCGGATTTAACCGGTTAAAACCTGAAATATTTATAATATTCGCAATGTGAAGACTACTAAATGTAATGAAATGCTAGTTCATTCTGCAGAGTGGCTTCTGACAAATTTCTGACAGCTTGTACAGCATGAAAATCTTTACATATCAAGATGACGGGTTTCGCTATCATATATAAGTTAAAAATAAATTAATGAAAAAATTCGTTAAGCATACACTTAAATTATAATGTAAATACATATTCCATAAAATTATAAATAATTTTAAATACAGCTGAATAAAAAAAAAACTAAATCTTGAACGCTCAATATTAAATGATTTAACTCATTGACTACGGGGACGTGCATTCCACGCCAAAAGCATCTTTGTGTATGTTCGGGGCGCGCATATCACACGCTAGCCGACAATTCGCATTTGATCGCCTGTAACTTTTACAACGTTTATTTTTTTCGAATATTTATTTTGGTTAGATACTTGAGACATTGAATATGTTTTGAACAAATGCGGCAAGTGCACATAAAACCGTTTATTCGTAATATTTTATACGAAGTAGTGTGTTTAGAAATTGATAATTTTTTAACGTTTAATATTCAATCCAAAATGAACACAATTTACGAATTTATTTATTTATAACACTGTTATAATCATTTGTTTTTTCATAAATAATAAGATAATAAACATTATGGCTTATCCCAGTGCCCCGTAGGCAATGTGTTAATTATCTTAAAAATTATCATGCCTAATTATAATATATTCACTTATAGTTTCAGTGATTTTTTTTAAAACTTTCTCGGTATCGTTATTGAGTTATGAATTTTTATTGATATGAAAAATTCTAATTCTGGTTGTAGAATTTATATTAATTAATAAAAGCAGAAAGGTTTTGTATCATCTCATAAAAATTATCTAGGATGAGCTTAGAGCCATGAACGAAACGCTTTACTTCGTCTGAGAGTAATTTTTGTTTTGTAGTTAAGTTAAGGATCGTAGCAGAGATGCTTTGACACCTCAAAATTAATTATTTGCAATGTGGTAAAGTGTGGGTAGAGGTATGCGGACGTATATTGTATATATTATTATGTACATAGTCCGATCTTGTTCTGTTGGAATTTCACGATGTATTCGAGGCCCGTGGCTCAGCCAAATGACATTATTATAAAATAATAATGCAATTTGTTAATAACAAATGATTAAAGGTTATCGAAGACATGAGATTAATATTTAAATAGTATATAACAGAGGTTATTTTATTATCCAAAGCTTCGATATATTTTAACTTACCCTCGTATTTTAAAAATCGTAATTCTACGTCCGATTTAGGTATAAATGTGGTTTATATTCGTTATGCATATTTCCAGTTGGTCCTTGAAAATGCCTCCGAACCAGGCTGAAATTCTCAGAGCCAGCCGTCTCAACGAGCAGCCATCTGTAGCCACGAAAAACTAGCCCCGGCCATCATTTGAAGCATGGTCGCATCGGAATTGCCTATTTGGTGAGGCGACCAACGTAAATATTCCAATAAAGCCCGTCAATTTTCTGCCAAATTCCATTGGAACAGAGACATTATGCCGCATTCAGTACACGGGTCGGGACTCCCCCCGGCATTGCTGTTCAGACATTGCATTGTTATATGCCGAGTTATGCAAACAATTATTAGCATACATACCCGGGGCGGGGATACCTCCGAGGAATAATGCCCGGCTAAGATTAAAATGTCAATAACTTGCACGTGCGTGAATAATGCCGGGGGAAAAATGCACGACGCGCATTCTGACCCCCGTTTAAGTGGTCGGGGGTAGAATTATTTAACGGGATTTTACGTCGTAAAAAATGGTGCGCGTGCTCAAGTAGCGATGGAAACAGCCACCGTCGTTTTTCACAGATGTGTACTAGTGAGCACTTTTTTGATAAAAGGAAAAAGGTCTATAGATTACGTATATAGATAAATAATAAATTGAGGTTGACGTCGTTATTGTTATCGGTTACAGGGCTTGTAGTGTCTGAATACAATTTTCGCGTGCAGCATCCGTATTATTCGATATTTTGATTCAATCTATTATCGGCGCGCGGACGTTGCCGTTTCAGCGGATCAATGGTAATGCTCAACAGAAACCGAGTTGGAGCACTCGAGTTATATATAGAAAGCAATTTATTTTTACGCGCCCATATGGTTTCTGCAATTCGACCATTGGACCACAGAACCGCCAACCATGACCTTACTTCACTGACAGACAAACTAATTAGCCGCGGATTATCAATTACGTGTGGCAGGTGACGGTGACAGCTTGTCCGCGAGATGCAATGTTGGCCGGTATTGAATTGACGATTGCTAAATTTTACAAAGGGTGTTATCAAGTTTCGCACGGATGAGGGTACTCGTCCCTCTGACAGGTAACATCAATGTTTTCGTTTGCATAATAACATAATTGTGATTGTGTTGTACCAAAAATGCTTATATTAAGCCTGTGAAAATTTTAAAAATATAAAAATAATTATTTCAGATATACATAATGCCAATATAATACATAGAGACACGATATATAATTTATATTGGAAATATAGAAGTATATGAGCTATGAATGAGCTAGCAGAATCAGATCATCGCCGAACAATCATGGAAAAAATGTTAATGATGATTGAATGGCAATGGTCTATACTGTAGACTCAATAGTACAGCATCATCATTGAGTGATACATACGCCGGAATAGATTCAGAAGCACACAATACAAAATATATCATTAATAAATATAAACATAAGAAATGTGGAGAATGTCTTCGATGTTACGATGATTGCGAATCCCGCTCTTTTTAGTAACACTGCTGCCCAAGATATTGGGATTCGGCAGCGTTACTATGAAGCGCAAGACTCGTTGCTATCCATGCTTGATGTTAGTTCTACTTCTATCTAAATTCTAATTTTAACATATCGATTAGAGATGACTTTAAAATCATGTTATTTTCATTGTAAGATTTTTTTATGTTTCACTGAGCCAAGAGCACTGCTGAAAAGCTCAAACCACTCTTTTCGTTTGTAATTTCAGCTATCCAATGACGATTAAATTTAATGAAACACAATGATCGTTATAATGATATGTATTGGAATTTTCGGAATGTCACAATATACGGTCGTTTCGTTCCGCCGCACCCGTTCGCACAACACGTGTCACCTGTGTCTATTACGAATGAGATATCTGTTCTGACGTGCGAGAGCGTGAAAAAATAAGGAAAAATCCGCACTGATCTGACACGTGGAATTTTGCGAAAGACACATCATCCATAATTATGTCGTATTTCGAAGCGCGCAGAAATAAAATCAATTTCGTACGGTTTCTCGAAACGCGCCAATATTGGCGGGAAACAAAAACAAAAAAAACACATAGATAACAATCTAATTTTTTTTACATAAAAATCCGCTCCGTTTAACCGGCAATGATATGTAAATTCGGATAAACGAACCTGCAGCCAATAAAGCCAGATAGTGTTCGGGGCGAAATACGTTGCATAATTTAACGCCTTGTCAATTATGTAATTCATTCAGAGCCAATAGAGTCGAACACGTTGTCCGCGTTTTATTCCGCGAAATTCGCAATTTGCAACAATGTTGCAGTTAAGCGGACAGATAATTAATTAATTATGAATCGTGCCGTTACACGTTTCGCGTTAAAATATATTAGTATTATTGAGGTAATGCTTAAAATTTGATTATACGTCGCTAGATAAAATAATTGCTTCGATAATATTTAATTTTGTAATGGACATTAGATAATAAGCGTTAAATATTGTGCATAACTTAAATAACAATAGAATATAACTTAAATATATATTTAAGCTTTAGTTAACACATTGCCTACGGGGACCGTGAATTATATGACAAGCATTTTTGTGTACGTCCGGGGTGCGCATATCACACGCTAGCCGACAATACGCGTTTGATCGTCTGTAAGTTTTACAACGTTTTGTTTTATCAAATATCTTTTGTTGTAGCAATACAATACATTTTGAGCAAATATGGCAAGTTCATATAAAATCATTTATTCGATATATTTTATGACTCTTCTACAAGAAGGAGTGTTTTAGAAATTGCCGACCTTTTTCGACAATTGTTAAATGATCTATATTTACTGCAAAATGAACACCATTTAAAATTTATTTATTTATTACACTGATATAATCTTTTGTCTTTTCGTTAGCCTATACTATGGTAGGATACTAAATGATGTCATATCGTAATTGTTCTCTTTTATTTATGACGTTCCTCAACATTTGGAGCTATAAAAACAGCTGTTGTGGATAATAAAAAAATATGGCCTACTCCAGTGAAACAATAGCTAATTACCTTGTAATTTAACACACAAGCTTTCTATATAAATATTCAGAATTCGAAAGACCATGTTCAAACCATGTTAAAAAAACAACATAAAAAATTTTATTCTGCTTGTTTCCAAAAAGATTTCGTGACTCCTGCTATAAGATATAATTTTTTTGCATTAACTATCCAGTAAATATTGAAGTTCACGTAGTATACTTTTGGGTTCAATATCTTCTTTAATAAAAAAGTTATAATTTTTTTTAAATATAAGTAATTGCATTAAGAAAAAAAACATTTTGTTTAAATGCTCGTTTGAGATCGAGTCTTTCAATGTTATTAGATCAAATTTACAATGTCCATAGGTGCTCTCAAGTCCAACATGCAACACGCTTCGAGTTCTGGAGACGTTGCCCGTCTCCGGAAATCATTCTAAACGCAATGCAATACCGAATTTATATGACAGGTACGCCGATTTAAGGGCTGAATTATTTAGCTATCACCCCGGATTCTGGACGGATGACCGTCCCGCACCAACACAAAGATCCGGGTCTCGTACATGTGCCGGGCTGATCCAATAACAGATAAAGGTTTCGGCATAAAATATTAATACGACGGCGGTGGCGTGAGCCGAAACGATTCACTTACGTAAGCCAGCGGTCGCTGTTTTATTTACAGCAACAAACAACAAGAAGCCACTTTATAAACATTGAATTATATCATACTAATCGTCTTGTTATCGATGTAAACCGGCGGATCAACGCCAAATCGAGGTGTCAAACGTCAGAATAAAATCGCAATATTTTTACACATCATATCTAAATATTCTAAATGTAATAAGTAAAATATTTAGAAAAATTAATAGGATAATAATTAAGCAATCGAGCAGCCATATATGCATTACATTTTTATAATTACAAAATAAGCATGCAAAATATTAAATATAAAATAAATATTACTCAGACTACGAATAATAATGAAAATAAATATTTATTTATTTTATTAATACGCGTATTATTAGTCGAACGTATACGTCTAATGGATATTTTTTCTATTACAAAACGGCAACGCTCTATTCGGTCGAGATATTAGAGTGCGGTATGAATGAAAAATACTATTAGTAATGCCATTGTTTTCTCAGCTGTCCTAATCCCTCTCGATGGGGTTTTGCTAGGAGGTTTCTATGATTTTTCATCACCGACATAACAGCCACGAGATAAATTTCTCTCAGCTTATTTATCACGAGAAAAACAATAGAGACTAATGGCGACATTCGAACAAAGACGTAATGCGGTAAACAAACGTCAATAAAATTAATTACGAGGCACACAAAACCGTCTCGGGGCCGCAAAAATTGGACAATCAACAAAAAGTGCTCTAATTAATATCGAACGATTGATAATTGGCGGAGAACGAAATTGCAGACGCCGTTAGCGAGACGAGCGCGTCGGAGGCGGTACGCCAAGTTTTGTTTTAATCCAATTGACCAATCGGATAGCACGTTTCACAGTCAGTTGTTATCGATTGGTCTAGATAAGGCCGGTGGGCTCGCGATACGGAAATAGATCGACCAATTGCGATCGCCGCCAACAAACTATGATATGGCCGCGCACGTAGATATCGCCGCGAGCTTTCACTTCGTCCGCGAATCGTCGCGACGGCCTATCGATACGGGACAGAAAAATTGTTCGATTCTAACTCCCCAAACTTTGCCAGTTTACACCGACGTATATTAATGTTAATACGGGCGGGGGATATTCTGCGTATTTCCGTTAATTGCCGAGAATATTCTGATAATTTTTGCCCGCCATATAATACAATTTAATATCAAATTTCGCAACAGCATGCCGGTGGGCTGTAATTTATCTGTGTACATTACGGCGATATATCCAAATGCTGGAAATCGTCCCTTTTACGGTTTAACTACCAACTTTGGCACGCTGCGCCGGAACCAAAGGGCCAAAACTTTGGGCATGTTTACAAAATTGCTGCGAAATTAATCTATAAATCATTAAATTTACCCAAAACCGCTCGCGGTACACATTAATTGAGACGTTACATTAAAACGCATTAAGCACACGCGCGCGACAATTTCGCCCTCTGACCGATCCGCTCGTCGCGGCGACGATTTTTTCCTTCCGCACCAAAGCCGGATTAAAATATTTTCGAACGATATTCGCGCATATATATATATAGTATATAATAAAAGCATTTTCACCTTCTTTGACGAAAGATCTCAAAAGACTTTTCGCCCGCGTCGACGGTAAATACGAAAAAATTATTCGGGTGTAAATGTGTTTTCTTTTTAATGTGACAAAGAAAATTATTTAAATATTTCCTTTGAATCAAACAACAAAAGAATAAGGCAGAAACGTAAATTTGCACCTCTCTTCCCCCCCCCGCCCGTCCGTCCGGGACGCAGTTCGCCCACGGTTAATTATACATGTCAATCAACGCCTTTTTAATAATTCTCGAGCGAAAAATTAATCGCTACTAAATTAGACCGAGAAAGAAATCGCGCCGAAAGAACGACGCGACGATACGTCGGCGACATAATTAACGACGTCGCGAAACACTCGACGGATATACGCGACGCACTAATTTTGAATACGAATTCGTCGGGAATCCTTTGACGAATTGATTGTCGCGGGGGAAGCGCGGAAGAATATTTGCATGCGGAGCCGACGAGGTCGGGGTCCCCCGCGGCGCGCGCGGCCGTAATCTTATTTAGAGATTTGTTACCCGCCCGAGATTAGTCGACAAAATTAGTTAATTAATTATTCATCAAAACGACCAAAACGTGTGTAATGCGACTGTATCAGATTTCTCAAAGCGGCTATGACGCGGAGCCCCCGGGGGCCCCGAGGAAAGGGGTCGGTTTCGGGGGTCCGGGGCGAAATAATGCAGAAAGCGACGCGATCGATCCAAATCGAACGCGATTGACGATTAATAATTCCGACCGTTCGATAAAAACGCCGACGCGATCAAAACGCGCTTTATAAGGCGACGGAACATTTCATAAATACGCGCGCGATTTTTTTGCATTTTTAATTAAATTTGATCGAAAACTTCGTCGGATTTTATGAGAGGCGCAAAAATATTGACATCGCACGAGAGGGAGACGTATGTCGTTTTTATCTATTTTTTGTTTTGTATATTCGTCGAAAAGATGCGGTTCCGCTTTTCCGTTGCGATCCGGTTCCGCGAGGTAATCGCGAGAGCGGACGAATAATACGACGAGATCCGCTTTCGGAGGGCGCGACTGCCGGCGGCGCATTTAATGCGAAAATTTGAAAAAAATACACAAATTACTCTATTTAACGATTTTATCATTTTTCTGTCACATTTTTAGGGTCGCACGGTCGGGTCGACTCGAAACGTCGTTTCGCACACAAATACCTTCGGACGACACAGTCTATGTTTGAAAAAAAAAACAACACTCAACACTGCGCGTTCGTCGATCACTTTTCACTGAATTTTCACTCGCCGGAAAACGCGCGCGGAAGGGTCGCGAGCGCACGCGGGCCGTCAAAGTTTTCGCGGAAGTTTTTCGCGCAAAAATCTGGGTCGACGAGTTCGCGGCGATCTTTTCGCGCGTTTTGCGAAAAATTCGCGGTCGAGGGAATTATTCGCGGCCGCGGAACGAGGCAACGATCAAAAAAAAACTAAATAACAACAAAAAAATATATCGAGCATAGTAAGAAAATGTTTGTCGTCGTTCATACTAACTTTCTTTTTCTCCGGAGCTACCGAGTCCATCGGGAAAAACAAGCCGCCGCCAAATCTCACTACGGCGCCGGTTTGCATTTCTTCGGCGCGGGGACGAGGGCGGCTTTACGGCGATACGGCGGTACGGCGGTACGGCGATACGGCGATACGGCTTTACGGCGGGACGGCGTTACGGTCAGCGCGCGGACATGGACGGGCGAGGGGCCGGGGGTGGGTGGTAGGTAGACTTACGGCGCTCACGGCGGCGGCACGTTGGCACGTTGGCACGTAAAAAAATGTATTTAAATTTTTTTTTCAAACGAAATAGTAATAAATAAATAATAATAGGGGCTACGACGCGGAGGCGGCACGACGGCGACGAGTCGGGGCGGCGCGCGCTGTGTGCGAGTGGCGCCGGGCGGGGCGGGAGACGACGCGCGCGCCGCCGCCGCCGCCCGCCGCCACCCTCCACCCTCCACCACCCTCCACCTGCGCCGCCGCCACCCTCCCCGCCCGCGCCCCCCCATATTTACTCGAGGATATCGTGTGCAGGATATGCATCCCGTGCAGGATTTGCGACCCGAGTTTTCCAGCTTTAATTCGAGGCGGCGCGCCGCCTCGGGAAAATCGGCCGCGCGTCGGAAAAACTTCCAATCGGAAGTGTCGCTCTTCGACGCGCGGGTCTCTGGATCTCCGAGATTCGATTATTGCGATCGGAAAGAAAAAACCTAGTCGAACTGACGTACTACGGAACAATTTAAAGCGATACGAAACAGACCTCGCGCCTCTTAAGTATTTTTTTAAATTTCGCAGACCGGATATAGGTAATCTCTGTTCATTGCGCCCCCTGCCTGTATGGATTCGATTTATCTAGATGACATATTTATGGAGTATTCGGTCAAAGGACGTCAATTCACTAAATTAACTCCATATCCTGTGAATATACAAATCGGTCTTTAGGATCGTTTAGAATCTCAACGCGCAGGAGAATAAGATTTCGGCAAATCGGCGTACAATTAGCTGAAAAATATCCAACAATCCGAAATTTAATTTATGTATACGAGACGAAACTCTTTCGGAAACGAATGCCACGTATGCTAATTTTTATAGAGAGAAAAATAATTCTGAATTTACAGGAGCGAAGAATCATTTAAATATTATCTCGGGGCGAATGCATCAGCAGAATTAAAATTAAAACTATTATTCGACATAAACCTATTGCGTCATGAAAAGGTATTCTAAAAACAATTGAACAGTTTAGCCAAACGACGGAATCTAGATTTTTTTTTGCATCGCGAAACAAAATAAATAAATTAAGTATTTTTTCGAAATTTTATAAATTAATATATAATTTATAAAATAAATTTCGCATATCGCGACCCCGTCCTGAACGTATCCTTCGCGATCGAGGGGGATTACCTGTATGATGTCCCCGAGACGATCCCCTTATCCCAGATATGTTTTAACGTCAATAGTTATATTAAACGATCGCATTATTGTCGGTCGTCGAAAAGGTTTTACGTATTTTAACATATTAGGCGATTTTCACTTGTAAAAATATAATAAAACGACTTCGCGATAAATGCCAAACCTCCATATTTGCCAATCGCTCTAAGCCAAAGCTCCATAAAGCTTCTTTATACGTATATTTATATATGATGAGAAAAATTAAAAGCAATACCGATTATTCAATTCTAGAAGTTCTTTGAACATTAAAAAAGCATCTGAAAAATGTTATATGTTTTATATTTTACGACGGATATTAATCAATTATTCGATCGCGATTATTTACTGAATTTTATATTACGATTGTATCTCATAAGCGACAAAATTGTCTTTGCTTGTCGCTTACAAAAATGGATCATTATTTAAAACGGGATTATTGATATAAATTATTAACAACATCATTATAAAATTAGTATTTGACATTAAATAAAATACGTTTTAAGCATTTCAACATTATATACATAATTTTGATATCCTGCTGTAGTTAAATATTAATTGCAGGGTAAGTGTGGCTTATAATAAAATATACGGTTAAATATGATATGTACGCGGCAATAAAAGCAACTGTGAACTTCAGCCGAACAACACATTATTTATAATATATTCGTAACTCGATAGATTTTCTTTTGAAGATAATTTTGCAAAAATGAAATAAAATAACTATTTTTATACAAATGCTTATTAAAGAATTCTATAATTTTTATTTTATTTATTTTAGGATCCTAAAAACCTTGTGTAAATAATAAATTTGTGTCTCGATATAATTGCCTTCTTCGTTAAGCGATAAATATTTTAAAAAAATCTCTGTAAATATTAATAACTACATTATTTAAATTTGTATAACTGATGTCAATACAAAAAAAGCAGACAAAAAAAACATTTTCAAAATATATCTATTTTCGACAAATCCATAGTAAGAACATTAATTTGTATTTAGTGTCTCAATTATCAAATTATTTATAATTTAAAAGCATATGTTTATTAAAAAGATACATACAGTTTTTATTTTATTTTGCAGGCAGTATAGGTTCAATTTAAAAAAATATATTTATATATCATAGAATACATTTATTAAATAATATTTGAAATAATCATATTTTTTATCACTGGGTGAAATAGAATTCTAACTCGATTGCGATAAAGCAATTCCCCCCGAATTGTGGAATTTCTTATGTGAATTTAATGAACTCGTGTCAAATGACGATTACGTTGAAAATATAATAGTAACGAGGAGAAATCAAATTTATTAAAACTGGTTTGGGTGATAAATTCTCATGTCAGTAAAAAATAGACGTCTACATTATAATAAAGAACGCTTAGTAAAAATCTTTATTTTCATAGACCTGGAAAAATTAAAGAATAAATTCTGAAGACAATAATAATTATATATATATATATTACTAATATTATAACAAATATTTAAAAATTGTCGATACTAATAATAAGCTCTCCTATTTTATTTAATCTATTTTTTTTTTATATAAAATATGATTTTCTATGAAAATTCTTAAAATAGAGTTTATAGTTTCTTGATATACATTCCGATATATTTACCAACACAAGTCACAAGACAAACAACGTGAGAATCAATTTCTATAAAAGTTATACTTGACAAATTAAACTTGACAAGTTTGAAGCTCAACTTTGAAAGAAAAGTATTTTATTCGAAAAGAAATGCATTTTCAAATATCCTAATATCAAAAGTAGTATCTAGTCCTAGTAATAGTGTGAAATAAGACTTTTAAAAAGGTTTAATAATAAAAAAATGCACATTGGAATTTTATGCAGTAGTTGCTAATTTTAGACTTAAACTTATAGTTTGAATAAAATTTGCTTAGAATCGACCCCTGCCCCGATGCCCCACGCATGTGCGTGGGGCAACATAACATCACCTGTATAAATTGTAAGGCTGCTTTAATCTAGCACCGCCATTGATTTACGACCGAGAGGCTGAGAGAGCAGGTGAGTGCGAGCACTGAGGGTCATCGCGTATCCGGAATTATGGTCAATTAATCCGAGCGTCGGAGCCGACGCCGACGCCCCGACGTAAGCGCCACGCGCCCCGGAAAAATATTCATAAAGGTGAATCCCCCGGGGGGCAATAATGCCGAAGCGCTTAAAATCTCATTTTGAAAATAATAAAAAAAAATACGAGAACTCGCGCCGTTGCCCACGGGCTCGGGGGCCCCGTTGTGACCTTCGTCGCATTTTCTATTTCCACATTTTTTTTCACCTTCCATCCGCCCTCTGTCTCACTTTTTTCCTTCCCATACGGATGAACGATCAAGAAGACGCCATCATCATTATAATTGATGGCAATGGCAATTGATGCGCTTCATTTGCTTACAAAATTTTCGTCGAATTTCATCCGGCCGTCGTCTGAGCCCCGTGTTAAATGTCAATATAAAAATGTCAATGAATTTTGTGCTAATTAATTGGCGATAATAGCCCTTGGCCTATATAAATATATAATGAGGCAGAAAAAAATTGAGATCAAATCAGAATTTGATCTCTTTTGTTCGAATAGCGCTGATGTGGAAATATTTTATTAATGAAAATTGCCTACTTCAAAATATCATTAATTAAAAGAAAAAATTATACGATTTATACATTTAGAAAAATGAATGTAAATTCAATTTTAATAATACAATATAATAAAGAGCAAATATAATAAAATAAAATCTGGACAATGTTAATAGTACGTTTTAACGTAAAAGAATGTAATTTAAGAGATTCCAAATAATTTATGATTTAAGTATTTTTTATAAATAATAAAAATATTGAGATAGCATAAAATGACATAAAAAAATGTCACTTTTTATTTATTTGACGATGGACAAATAACAGGACAAAAAATCGCCACTTAACTACATATAACAACCAATGCTATAGCTTGTAGGAAACATCCATATTATTTTGAAAATGCAAGTTACCCGCGACTGAGCTAATTTAGTAGTCGGATAGATGTCTGACGAAAACCATAAATTCAAGGAAATTTCATAACACTGGCCAGGAGGTATGTAAGAGAAAGAGACCCATTACCTCTGAAAGTTTTATAAACATTGTAGTTTGACGCATTGGAATTAATTAATTTAATGCCTTTTATACGTCGTTGAATAAATAATATAAATTTCAATCCAACTAGAATAAAATAAAATTAACCAATGTTTGACACTGGAGGGAATATTAGTGTGAGAGACTCATTCCATTTGCATCTTTAGAATCTTTAAAATCTTTATCGAAACATTAAATGGGTGAACGATGCTCTGGAATCTTTCTGATTTGCCATCTACTATCTTAATCAAATAAATAAGTAAATAAAAATATATAAAGGTTTAATAAAGATTTTAAAGATCCAGATGTGGTGGGCTGTATATATAACCCTTAATCAGATCCTAACCCCCCATCTCCAGAATTCATAGATTTTGCCAAAAGTTTAAATTATTCGAGTACTTACTTAGCTCAGTCTCAGTTAACTTACATTATCCTTATAAATTGAAGTGTTAAAAGCTGAAATCGAGTTAGATTATACTAAAACGGAGAATTATTTAACGCATCCGTCTCGGCACTCACAGACTTTAAGCATTTTAAGTCAAGATATTGATTATTTCTTTATAATTTTCTTTGTCATTTGTTTTAAAAAATGAATTATTGTAATATTAAAAATAGTTATTCATGATACGCTTCAAATTTCGGTTGTTATTTTGGATTTTTTATCTGATAAATATGACGGCGATGTCTCATCGCATACTGGCACACGCCATCGGTAGACCGACCGCTAAATTCTCGCGGCACGTGCCACTAGAATACGTCCACTTGTACTTGGCCCGTCGCAACAGAAACGAATATTGTTGTTTTTATTTTTTTTTCGCAATTACAGACATTAAAGGACTATGCTTATTTATATCATTTATTCTTTAGACTTTTTAGAAATATACAAAAAGCTTGTGATAAGTAGGATTTATATTAAAAGAGTTATTCGAAGAAAACTTAGGATCCTTAATAGTTTTGCACGGCTAGGTTAATGCAGTAATGATTACGGAAAATATATATCTTTCAACCCACTAGTGACTATTTTATTATAAACCTATATGTAATGTGCTTGTAAAAAAATTCTGACGAGTAATTAAACGTCTAGCTGTTTTATCCGTAAATATTTTATTGGTCGTGTATAACTCATATTTCCGCATATATGTATTAGAAGCACGGCGAAGAAATTACAATGTAACAGACACATTTTAATCCTGTTGGAAATTAAAGTTCATAAACAATGCTGTGGAGTGGGGGGTAGAAACAACGTGTAATGTAGCCGAAGCTCGCGACGATACACGCGGCCCGGGCCCGTTAGCTCCGCTCCACGAAATGAACGAATTTACGAGCTGCTCGCCAAGAACTTGACTCGCTCTAGGAAATTATTCTTAATACGAGCCGGTGATAAGGCTTTAGAACCGAGCTATTTATGGGAAGGCGTCACTTACGGTTGTGGATGGGTGGATCGGAGATATCGGCGATATCGTGTCGGTACATACCTGAAACAAGAAAAAAAAGGAAATTATTATTTAACATAACAGATATGAATTTAAAATAATGTATACTAGATTTAAAACTATAGATATTGAAATACAGCTCGACAATTCTCATAAGAATGGCTGTATACATTTTTTATTTTTGCAATATACATTTTTTTAATATTTAATCGGCATGTAAATGGACAACAAAACGATGTCCGCAATTTTGAATAAAATTCAGGAATTCAATTTGTTATTAAAATGAAAAAATTGATTAATTACAGTGGGTAGAATTCGTCCTCCCCTGTAACCCTATCCCTCGTCCCTCGAAATGGGGGGGTTAATTTATCCGGGCATACACTGTTTTAACGACCGCACATATGCCGGTTTTAATATAAAAATTTGTTGGCGGAGTTGTCAGAAACACGACACACAATGAAGCCTTGCGGAATGTAATTCATACCGCGCCACTTTTTTGATTATTTATTTTATTTGTATGCTTTTTTGAGGTCGTAAAATGTGACTGTAAAAGTCAACTAAAAATTAAATTGCGCCACGGTCCGCCATTGTGTGACGTGCAAAAATGCAACGACATCGATTTTCGTATCGTATCAGATTTTGCCGAAACGAATAAAATAATTTAGCAGTTACCGATATTGGACGTTAGCGAGCCCTCGGTTATTGTTTGCGGCGGCCATAATCAGAAACCAATTCAATCGAAGATACCTCGAGCGTCGTTCCGACTGGCACAGGCCGTTATCCTATTTTACTACATTTAATTTAACATCAAATCTAAATCATTTCGACCCAAATATGGTCAGAGCGCTCCCAAGGAGAATGTCTAATCTCCCCCCGCATAAATATCCGATATATAGGTCATGCACTTCCATCAAGATACATGGGCCATACACGTTCGATACATTGCAATATTAATCGCGCATCAATCAAGCATACACGGGGGCTCCGCGCTGGATGGACCGAAAGGGGAGGGGCTCGGCTCGGCCAAGGTCGGACCGGACTTCGGATGGTCTCGGGCCGTATTCTGGTCACGTGCCTTCGCCCGGGCCGCTCCAAACTAAACCTAATGTTATCATCCACCACACAGAAACTGCTCATATGTCGAATAATATAATGCGATTCGCTCGAACCTTATTTATTGTATGAAATATGATTTGTGTGTTTGAATACATTCCGCACATGTGTGCCGAGGGGGGTCGGAATGGGTTCCTCTCACTTGTCGACGTCTATTCGCAGAAAAAGCGGTTGACATGACGTCATTCAATTTCAAAGTGCTAGACGACGTCACTTCGAGAAATATGAAAATCAAACGTGAGCTTCGACGGAATGAGGCGCTATGTCATTTGTCAGCCGACGGCCCGAGTAAATCTTTCGCCTTTTGTTGACCCTTGTTTCTAAATTCGCAACTTATAATGATTATAAGTTTTCTTCATGCGGTCATAGTTACAATATTATTTTGGAAATGCCCCATAAATTTAATCTAAAAGGTCAATGGTAAAAGGTGAAGAAGATTTATGACCATAAAGTCATTCGGTAACGGAAATTGGTTTTCATATAACTAAACGCAATGTTTTAGACATATTTATATAACGAAAACATAATAATAAAGGCTACAACAAAACCATTTTATAAATAAAATTATTATTAAATTATATAAAAAATATTTATCTATACACAACAAGAGATTATATTATTAACAATAATCCTACTCTAAGCCTAAGATTTAAGTAATAATTATATCACAGTTAGCTTGATTGCGTCTACTTTGAGTACAATTTAAAATTATTTTTTTAAAATATTTATGCCTAAAATTGCAGAAACAGAGAAAGATTAGACATTTAAACTTAACTTACTTCAATAATATTTTGCAAAAGATTTTCATATGAATACGTAAGAAACATCTATAGCAGGGATGGCGAACCTTTTACCCAAGGGAGTCAAATTTGATATTTTTTTATTAAATCCATGTGGCGGGTACCTTAGGTTGAGTATTTAAAACAATAATCAATAAAGGCTTACAAGTTTATTAACAATAAAATTAACAAGCAAAAATATTTATATTATAACCCTAATCACAATCTAGCTCTTTGAAGATGTGGCGACATCTAGTGATATTAGTAGCAAATTAAAAATTATTTTATTATTTAATTAAATGAAGGCTTTTTACAATCATTTCTAAAATTCAAGCGGGTTCGATAATTTCACACGCGGGTCACTGCGTGACCCGCGGGGTCTCGTTCGCCATCCCCGATCTATAGGGTCTGATCTTATTATTTTTTAAATAAATAAGCAGAAAAAAAAAGTGGATAAATTTTTTTGCTAAAATATCTTTTGGGGCAACATATCTGAACCACAGAGTAGAAAAGAATAACAATAATGGTATTATTTGATTTGTTATTAATTCTGTTTAAAATGTTACCGTTTTCCTAAAATTATTATGTTTTAATTGTTTGGTGTATTATTATTATCTGTAAAAACTTTGAATTGGCTTATTTTAACTATGTATATATTATATTTTTATTTGCTGTAAGTTTCTCGGAAAAATGTGAAAATAAAATATGAATTTTAATAGAAATAAAGTACAAGAGATAGCCAATATTATTTTACAATTTGCTAAACAAATTTATCTGGACGTTTATAATGAAGACGTAATTCAACTTTTTGAATTTAAGAGCTCACAAACTATTTAAAGAAATTGAAAGAAATATAATAACTTGAAGAGCTTGAAAAAATGTGGTTAAAGCATGGCTTTAGCTTTAAACCATATCAGTATTGGAAATTATAAATTTAAACTTATGGACAGAGATACCTATATAGATAGATCTATATAGCTAGCGACAATAGCTGTGTAGAGCGAAGTGGGCTGGTCGTTGCTCTCAACTTGACAGGTTGAGGTATACCTCTGGCTCATTTATTGAGTCAGTTCCTGTATGGTCTGGCTTTCGTGTGTGCAATGTCGAAAATTAATCTTAGGGTGTATATCTACATTTAATTTTCAAATATTATTAGACAATCTTTAAATATGATGCATAGAGTAAGATTATTAAAGCTTTGTTACAAATAATATAAATTTTAATCCAACCGAAATAATAATAAAAATTAACCAGTGTCTCAATTTGACATGCATCTTTAGAATATCTATCGAATCTTAATGTGTGAATGGTGCTATGGAATTTTTATGATATGCCATATACCATTTGAAAACCATTACAGGGGATTGCCGCAAACTGTAGTTAAAAGTAATTAATTTAATCAATTAAACCTAGTCAAAAGGCAAAGGTTTTTTCTTCAGTTTTTATTGACATATTATAAAAAAATATTTAAAGGAAATCTAGTCTAGAAATCTCTATCAATGTATGCGAAGAAATGCAGCTAATGGTAAAAATAGTTGTATTTTCTCCGCTACTCTGCTAAAAAACATCAGGTCTCGCAGACCTGCACCAGTTGTTAGCACCTTAAACTCCACAAGTGGTGGAAAACGATTACGCCCCTTATCCACCGAGACTGATCACAAATAATGCAAACGCAAAAATGCAAAACGATTTCATTCGAATGGTTATCACATTGGTGCACTTTTCAGTCACTTATTGGTGAGGCATCGAGGCCCTATGAACACGCGAATTGTATCCGGGTGGTGTTTACAGTTTCCATGCAAAAAGCAACAAGCGCTCGGACCGAGGGCAAAAGGTCGCAAGCGCCGCAGTCTGCCGAAGACTACCTACTCCCACCTCGGCCTCCGTCTACCCCGTACGGCACTTTGGCGCAACTTCGATGTAAATGCAATTGCTTTCAAAGATCCAAAACTTTTTAAATTCAAAATGTATTATACGTCCTGTCTGTATTGTCGAACAAAAGGCGAGATTGCCCGTCGTTTCAAAACATCATTTTTCAGTTGTCATAATTTTACTTTGTATCTTCGGCCCCCATCGTGCAATATGCTACGGGAGATTCTCTTTAATTTTCATAGCGAAACTTTGTTACGAAACTTGTGCAAGAATTATATTTAAAGCAACGATTTCATATAAAATATTATTAATAAAAATTCAAGTTTAATTTTTTTATATATATAATAAGTAGAAAAGGAGATTTAATGTAGGATTTGCATGGAAAAACTTGCAACACCGCGTGATTAATTGAAATACGTTCTCCACCCACCCTTTTTTATTTTCCAAAGCGAAAATTTCTTTCCGCGCTGATGCGAATTTTAAGCCCCGCATTTCCGATTGCGAAAAAGAAACAACGGCATACGCGAGACACATTACATAAAATATGGAATGAGAGAGAACAGTCCTACCTGATATTTTCCACAGTATTATTTATATGACTTGCAAAAACCTTTTGCGACACCTGCCTCTGGGAAATATTTATAACCGAAAGTGATGGCGCGCATTCCGTCGGCCGCAAAACGGCGCCCGTTTCAAAGCCGCCGCGTCAGCCCAGATTAGGCGTCGGAAAGAATTGGGAGTAGGACGCCATAAGGTTGACGATAGTTGCATAAAAAATAATTTCGTGAATGCTTACCTCTAAAAATTTAACTATAGAATTATGCGTACTTCAACGAAAAATGATTTATGATAGTATATTATTAAAAAAAGAAATACGTTTTCTTAATAATTTTATTAGCTGACAAATATTTTTGTATTAATAACTTTTGATTAGAATATTATGAACAAATACTTTTTAGATAATGTATAATGTAAGGCCAAGGATATTATTTGTAAATATAATATCTTCAAAGGTCAATTAAACGTAATAAATTTAAATATAAATTTTAGACGAGTTTTCAAATTATAACATAAGCGAATAAATATTATGTCTGGATATTGTGACTATTATAAATATAAATATAAAAGCAGAATTTCATTGATGCGCTAATGATATTCGCTATCATTAAAAGTGATTTCGTACTTAGTCATATTTTTGCCAAATCTTTCAGATGGAGACGATAATTTTAAAGGAATGTAAAGATGAATTGTTACTTTTCTAATATTAAAATAAAAACAGGAGTGTAGTATTAACAATTTCGAAAGATGTTTACTGCAAACAAATCTACGACATAAAATAATGTACGACTGCATAGAATGTTTACTAATAATTAAGTAAATAGCTTATACTTTTATAAGCAGTGTTATGTCATGGAGGTAACATGCTTATTATTTTGATAATGTAAGGAATCAGCGACTCAGCTAAGTAGTCGGATGGATAAGCCTCGGACAAAACTACGAATTCAGGTAATCCTTTATAGGGTAGGTAGGTGGAATGTAAGTGAAAGAAAATAATTACATCCACAGCTTTTTTAAAAAATATTTTTCAGGTAGTGTGGTGCTTCGGAATAAATTAATTAAATGCTATCTATCCTTCGTTGAATAAATAATTCAAACCATCCAACTGAAATAATATTAAAAATTAACCAGTGTCGTGGTTTGACACTGGGAGGAATATAAGGGCAAGAGAATAATTTACATTGCATCTTTAGAATCTTTATATGTGTGAATGGCGCTTTGGAATATTTATGTTTTGCCATCAATCCATCGTAGAAAATAAATAAATAAACAATACGACTGTATTTTAAGAAATGCTATATATATAAAAGTGCTATCGAGTTATTAGAACTTTTTATTTTATTAAAATGTTAAACAGTAATTTCACAGTTTAGTACGCATTAATTATCGTTTTGTTATAGTTTAAGTAATGTAACTTTAAGGTTAAGGTTTTAATAACGAATTTCTCTAATGTATCATAGTTATGTGGCCCCCGACCCGAAACGAGTCCCTGCCACCTGAAGGACATTACGCCATCTCTGCCGGTCCTGGGCCTCCTCCATCCATCGCCCAGAAGCCCAGCAGAGACGTCCGCCTCAACCCTGTCTCTCCAACAGGGAAGTCTTGACCTCCCAGCGGTGGGTTCCCCAGGCCTGGAGTCTACGATAGTATGGGACAACCTATCACTGCCCATTCGGGCTACATGCCTGCCCAGCGTAGGCGTTGCATTCGAATGTATGAGGACATTGGTATATCCCCATACATGGCCGCTGACCTGGCATTGGAACGCATTTCTCTATATCCGGGACTAGCCTCGCCCGGACGCGGTCCGAAGATCCGTCTTAAGACTTTTCTCTCGAACCGATCAAGACGATGCATGTCCCGGTTTGCCAGAGACCATGCCCCACACGCATAGGTTACCACCGGGCGAATGATAGTTTTATAAATTCTTAATTTATTTCGCCTCGGAAACAACTTCATGCCCAGTGTTTGGGCTTGAGCAAAATAGCACCGATTCGCATGCATTTTGTATACGGGCAGAGATTTCTGTACTTTCAAAATTGTCCTCGGTGATTGTGGTGCCCAGATATTTGAATGATTTAACACACTCAATAGACCCGGACCCCACATCCACCGAGACCTCCTCTCCGCCCGATCGCGAAACCATCATATATTTGGTCTTTGACCCGAAGATTTCGCTGAAGCCCAGGTTACCGGCTCATCGCCAGGTGCGACCGACAATATCAACATCGTCAGCGTATGCCAGCAGTACCGTATCCCTCCAAGGATCGGCGTGTCGGGTCCGATGTGCAGCTCTCATGGCAGCCTCCAAGGCTAAATTAAATAATATTGGGGATATAGCATCCCCTTGTCTCCTCCCTGGAACTGCGAACGGCTGTGACAAAGCCCCAACCGCTCTTATCCTGCACCAGACCCAGAGCGCACATCCTTGTTAGGTTAATTAAGTTTTTCGGAGGCCAAGTTCGTTCAAGGCACTCATAATTTTCTCTATGTACGCTGTCCTTACGCCTGACTGAAGATCGACAAATATGGAATGCAGATCGATGCCATGCTCAGGCTTCTCGATCATCCTGTTTGATCGTGAGAGACCTGGTCCCACCATCGGATCTGCCCGATTGGAAGCCACCCTGGTAGTCCCCTATGAGGGCCTCCGCGTAAGGAACAAGAGACGTCCCAATAAGATCTTACTAAATGTTTATATGCCCCATTCAGCGCACAAGAAATGCCGATAATTCTCGCACTTCTGGCTGTTTCCTTTTTTTTTTTATGTAAAGGGACATATTACAGCCACGCTCCATCCGGAAGGCATCACCTCGTGCCGCCATGGCTACACGAGATCATACATATTCGTAATAGAGGCGCTGCCGCCACGCTTAATAAGATCTATGGGGATATCATCCTCCCAGCGGATTTATCCCCGGAGAGCACCACAAGGCCATATCAACCTCTATGAGAGAGGGATCTAAAATGTTATTTGTATTTAGGAATGTTGGCTCGACATTCTGATTTATATTTGAATCCGTTTGGCCATTAAGAAGTCGATTGAAGTACCGCTTCCACCGGCTTAATATCTCGGCTCGCTCCGAGATTAGCACTCCTTCTTCGGTCTTATATTACGGGTGATCTGATCATACCGGAGATCGTTACCTTTATGATGTTTATAAAATTTTTTGGGTTTCAACCAGTCTGTCAATATTGACCACCCGCTCGCCAAAGAAACGGCCTTGGCCGATCATAATATTCGGCGTGTTTCTGAGAGGCTCGAATGTATTCTTCTTTTCTTAATCGTGCCTCCTCGCCAAGGGAATGCTAATCTCGTTTTTTTGCGGTACTCCTGCCGCTAAACGGCATGTGAATTATCAGACCAATCGTTTCCTCCTCTCCAAGGTACCTATACAGTTTTCCATGGCGGATATAAGCACCTCTCAGCCCTATCCAATGTCGTTCGATGTCAGTCATACAGAGCCTGAGAACATGGCTCTCTTGCGGAAAGAAGTTCCGCAAGATAGGATCGGTACCGCTCACCGGTCTCACCGTCACGAAGTGCATCTAGATTCCACCTGGTTGCGGCGCCACCCGCCACCGGGCAAAATCCAGACGTCCGACACTTGAACGTGTATAGAGCTCTCACAAGACAGTGGTCGGATCCACAGTCGGCCTCCCGGATGGTTCTCACGTCACTAACACCACTCCTGTGACGTCGGTCGATGAGAACGTGGTCGATTTGATTTCTCGTCACGCCATCGGCCGATATCCAGGTGTATTTATGAATATTTTTATGCTGAAATGTGGTGCTAGCAATCACCATTCCGTTCGAGGTCGCGAGTCCTATGAGCCTCTCACCATTATCGTTACATTGACGGTGTAGACTGTGAGCCCCGATCGTCGGTCTGTAAGTAGATCGTCCGTCCAACCCTCACGTTCAGGTCACCGAGAAGAGTTTTTTACATCAATCCGGGCAGCCTTTTATAAATATGATTTAATTCTGAATAAAATCTGTCTTTAGCGTGTGCATCTGCATCAGTGGGCCCATATACACACACCAAAGACCAGATTCGACTACCCTCTAATTCATAAAACCTGGAATTTTCTCATTAATAGGTTTGAATTCCATCACGCTTGGGCTGAGCCGTCGATCCACCACAAATCCCACTCCCGCCTCTCGCCTGTCAGTGTGTCCACTAAAAAATACCGTGGCACCATCCATCAGCACCGATCCCTCACCCATCCATCGGTGCTCCTGGATGGCAGCCACTTGTATATTATGTTCAATCAGTTCTTGTATTGTCAACTGACATGCTTGAGGCGAGTTCCATGTTCTCACGTTCCATGTACCCAAAGCAATAGTTGTCTGTCGCTTACCGATTTTGTAGACAGGGCCGCGACGGCTGCCCTCCCGGTTAACTAGGCTCATCTGTTACGGGTCAGGTCGCCAGCCTTGAGCCCGGGGTTGAGTTCTTCACCGCATCACACTCTTATATTATATATATGTGTATAGTGGAATAAATAATGAAACGGAATAAATATTCGGTCATTAAGCGTCATTAATTTTGACAGATACACGGCGCCCCGGCTATGACAATACTCGGTGCGGGTATGGCTGATTTGCCATAATTCGCGTATGGGCCTTATATTGTAAAACTTATATATCGCGAGGCCCATCGGTATCCCATTCGATCACCCCCGCACCAATACCCCACAGTCCTGCCTCAAAACTCCATCAAAATCCACACGCGAACCCGAACACACCCGACTCGGACGCGACAAAGAACTCAAACTTAATGTATCAATATATATATATATTTAAGGATGTATATACAATTTCTTTGATTCTTTAATATTTCAGGTTTACCCACGATAATTTTTCAGGGTTGCAGTCAGACTTGCCAATAGAATAAAAAATATTTATCTTATGTGGGCGCGATCTCTGCGCCGGTATGTACGAAATATGATTTTTGGAGAGCGAAGCCATGGGAGGGGGGCCATTTGGAATGCAAATATTGTAGTGGCGTGCGGAAAACAAAGTTTCCCAGAGGCGAAAGGTGGAGATGGAGAGAGGAGTCCGGCGACCTGGAGGCTCTCTCTACCTGGCGCCAGCCGGGCCCACGGGCGCCACGTGCCCCGCACACACACACATGCGCGCCACGGAAACTGGGAAACTGGATCTCATCCCTCCGCCGTCCCTACCCATCCCACACTAAACACACATATTCGAAAAACACACCAATTATAATTATCCGCATTCTGCTAAAGCCAAATTTACATCTTCTGACGCAAAATGCTAATCGAAAAATAAAAAGCAAAAAAAATATTCACAATTTTGATCGGAAACGCAATATTTCATTGATTTTAAATAACTGGACACATTTTCGTCTAGAGTTTACGCATAGCCAGTACCGTTCTGTTTCCCGCAGCCGGCACGATTCATCGCGACACCGCCCGATGAATTATCCCACCTGAGCCGGAAACTTATTCCTCAGGCATTGTGCGAACCGGTCTGCCTGATGTTATTGAATTAGCGCTGATAAGTGTGTTGGGCCCCGGGGCCACGTGATTAATGCCCCCCTACTCCAGGATTTTCCAACCAAATCCCCATCACCCAGCCTCCTACCGCCAACGCCTTAATCACAATCACTTTGTGTTTTAATTAAATGAAATATAAATGCGACAAAAGATCTTGCAACCGTTCATTAAGCGTACCTGCAACGTCGTCGTTTAAATTAAATTCGAGCGTTTTCGCGCGCAAAACAAACAAAAGGGCGGGCAAACACACGGGCGAATAACACACCGTAAGGAGTGTAGGGGGGAGGGGGCTCGGTTGGCGAGATAAATTTTGTTTTATGTCACTTTCTACTTATTGGGTTATCTCCCGAGGCGAATATGTTCTATAGTATAATGTGTGTAAGACCGAATTATATTATATATTGCTCAATATTATCGACGCTACGATACTTAAATGTTACAATTAATATTTTAATCTAAATGTATTCTATTAGTTGAGGCGAAAATAAAAGTATTTTTTGTAGTTTAGTACTTCAGAATAAAATCAGTTTGTCACCGGCTTTTGTTGAGCTAACACGTCACGTTGGTATCGTTGATGTTTTGAAATTTCTTATTATTTACAGTCTATAGTAAAAAAATAACTATTTAAAGCGGCTATATGGTTTCAAAGGTTCAAAAGTGGTGAAAGTAGACGAAAGGACAAATCAAAATCATATAGGCCAGGGGTTCCCAATCTTTTTCGGTTTACGGCTCCCTTAAAACATCAGATTTTTC